>JAGDYQ010000076.1:1899299-2092130 GCA_021962125.1 Bulinus truncatus
TTAGAAATAAACAAAATCACTCTTCGAAATAAACAAAATCACTCTGTGCACCTGTTCTACGTAATACTTGTTATTGAAATATTTAGAAGTCAAGTCAACATAAATATCGCTAAGCTGGTTGTGGTTTGGGTGGTAAATGGTTTAAAGGAAACGTCATGCGGTTTATAATTGAGAAGAACCACCTCCACCCACCTTAATAAAACTCAACCAGGTTGTTAGCGGTGCCACTGATGTCCTATTTACCTTATACATTGCCCCCCACTGAATCTGAGCGTGAATGTAGCGATGTACGCGGTAATGAGTAGGACGTCGAGGAGATTAAAGAAGTCCATGAGATGTTCCATTAGACCATTGTGAAACAACTGGCTACATTCTTGAAACAGCATACCTGAACAGTTCAATGAAATGACATAACTGAACATTTCAAATCATCATGATTAATGTAGTAATCACCATTGTTATAAAGAAATATTAAATTATACATTTAAATATTGAGATGGTAACTTGTATAATTTAATTTATGTTGATGTTTTTATCGCCAAGTTTTACCATACAACGAAAACATAGTACTGTGTACTTTAATTTAAAAAATATTAAATGGGATCATTGACAATGCAAACAGAACTTTATTGATTGAAATTTATATATATATATATTTGTATATATATATATATATATATATATATATATATATATTTGTATATATATATATATTTGTATATATATATATATATATATATATATTATAGTAAACAAAATTAAGTGGTTCTCACATCTTCGTCTACACACTAGTGAGTTGCGAGTCTATTTGAACTAAGTTGCCACAAACTTTAATAATTACTTAATTGGGGGCTGTACACTGTATAAGTTATACAGAATTGATGGAAAAACATTTCTTTATAGTTGGGCAGCGAGAAGCAAAAAAAAAATTCTTAATGGCTCTCGAATAAGAGAAGTTTGAGAGCCATAGTTTAAAGAAGTTTAAAAAGCTCACGACTTATATGCAGACTTGGTCTTATGTGATTGGTCAGATTTTGGTGGCCCATGGTCTACCAACCCACTTTCTGTTGAGTCTTAAATTGTCGTAAGAAACCTGCAGTGATTTTACTAAGCCCAATATCACGCGACCGCTTTTTATTTGAGATATTAAAATTAAAATTAGAAAATAAATGGCGTAATAGAAACTGGAGAAGAAAGAGTAAAAAATGCATTTTCTGTTATAAAAGTAAAATTAACACACACACACACACAAATTAAATAGAATGTAAACATTATTTACCAATGATCCATAAACTCAGTAAGATTTCCGTCACCGTGGGAAAACTTGGTCTCAATGGAAAGTCATCTCCGTATATAGTGAGGTTTGTCTCATTAAGAAACAACGTGTATCTAATGCGGAAAATAAGTAAGCCTACATGTATTATTGTATACTAAGTCATCTACTATACTATGCTCATAAAAATTGACATTATGTTACATACATGTACAGACGGGGATCAAACTTTCCCTTTTAACCGGTACCCGTTTCGCTTCCCCCATCCCGGAGTCTGCGAGAGATTAAAGAAATGTCCCGGTCTGTAACGTTCATTACTCTCTAAACACGTCTTGATCTCTTTTTTACTCATACATTACTCTCTAAACACGTTATTGATCTCTTTTTATTCATACATTACTCTCTAAACACTTCTTGATTTCTTTTTTTTTTACTGTTACTTTCTTTCCTGATTAACATGGGACAGAATGTCACTTACACCAATGTAAATGTACATTTTTGGCCTTATACAAAAGCATGTCAATTAACGAATTTTCGAGAAAAAAATTTGTTTACTGGGTCTGGGCACCCCAGATTTGTCCAAGTTTGTACCAACTTAATTGCCATGTTTGTTACCCTTCAGAAGTACTCGGTCACTGTATGCAACATGCATATTATAATTGTTAATTTATAATTACATTATGTACTGATAATTAGAAATGAGTGAGCAGCTTACACCTGGTGTTTGTCTGGGTACTCTGACTGGAGAGTTCTGTATTTGCTGACAGTTCTAGAAGATTCGATGGTGGAGACCACAATGAGGAGCAGAAACGCCAAGAAAGAAATGGCATTGCATAAAAACTTGACAACAGGAAATTGAAGAACTTTTGCGCCCTGTGAATATGAGTAAATCGCACGCATCATTAGACATACCAGAGTCCAACACTGCGAGACCTTCTCACCCCTCCCCCATGCACCCCCCTCCCGGTTATTTTCAAGTCATTGTGAAAGTAACCGTCCAACTAGCTTATAGTTCGTACCTGGCATTAAGTGGAGGGGGGTAGTAGTAGAAGTGGTTGGACATAGTGCTAGTCACCTACTTAAGTCTCAAAAAGTCCTTGCACTGTATGATATAAAAAAAAGAACACTACACTAGCCGTCTATTAGCGGTTACTAGCAGAGATGCTACTGATCGTAGCAGAGATGCTCCTAGCACTTATCGCAGCAGAGATGCTCCTAGCACTGATCGTAGCAGAGATGCTCCTAGCACTGATCGTAGCAGAGATGCTCCTAGCTATGATCGTAGCAAAGATGCTCCTAGCACTGATCGTAGCAGAGATGCTCCTAGCACTGATCGTAGCAGAGATGCTCCTAGCACTGATCGTAGCAGAGATGCTCCTAGCTATGATCGTAGCAGAGATGCTCCTAGCACTGATCGTAGCAGAGATGCTCCTAGCACTGATCGTAGCAGAGATGCTCCTAGCACTGATCTTAGCAGAGATGCTCCTAGCACTGATCGTAGCAGAGATGCTCCTAGCACTGATCGTAGCAGAGATGCTCCTAGCACTGATCGTAGCAGAGATGCTCCTAGCACTGATCGTAGCAGAGATGCTCCTAGCACTGATCGTAGCAGAGATGCTCCTAGCTATGACCGTAGCAGAGATGCTCCTAGTACCGACCTAGCTTAATTCTATTAAGCCTATGAATAGAGTACCCAAGGCGCAAATATGAGTACAAGAACTTTAAAAGATCGAATACAGGCAACTAACAAAATAAGTACCAAGCATACAATCTCTGGTTAATCAATCATATCTTAGACACATACAAGGGATTAAAAAGTACACGCGCTTCATATGTTGATTTAATTTTTGTTTGTTTCTTAGTGTTCAAAAGTCATTTGTACAATTAGTCATACTTTGACCAACGCGTATTATAATTATAATGTGCGCATTGATATTTCCTCTACAAGAAGTTTACTAGAAAAAATTTCATTAGCCTGGTTTAAAATGTGTTTTTATTTACCAAAACGCTCGATTCGTTTAAAGTTCGCTTTTAGTTCTTGTAGCTTAATTTACCTATTAGAATCACAGCCATGTATTTAAATCAAAGACAATACAAAAAAAAGTAATAATTAAAAATTCAGACACAAAATGAAGCTAATGTACCTTTCACTTGTTAAATATTGCACAAGGTTGTGTTTTTTTTTTTACCAAATTTATAATTCATTGTATTGAGCAGCGGTTCCCAACCAGTTGTACGCGTCCCCCATGGGGTACGGGGAAATATTACACAGGGGACACGCAGCAACATATAATTTTCGTTTAAAAAAACCAAGAGTTTTGAACAAGTTCGCCAATTCGCTGCGTTGAATCTCACCACCGAACCACACGCCCAAGCATCGTATTAGAAAGATATGAAAATAAGCTACCATTTTTTGCAAACTTACATGAGAGGGGCACGCGGCAGATATACTATCGCACCCTTTTAGTGGTACAGTCGCGAAAAAAGGTTAGGAACCACCGGCTGTTGATTTTCGTTATCCATAGCAGATCAACAAAAAAAAAATTACTTTTTTAAAATCGTAAATTTTCATCAAAGATATGTGAGCGGTAGAAGCCTATAGTATATAATTAGAGGTAGAGGGATCTTAATTTTGTAATATAATATTATAATGGGAAAGGTGACAATCTATATTATTTTTTTTTTTTTTTTTTGCGTTATCCAAAATGTTAACGACCCCCCCCCCCCCTTAGAAAAGTGAAGAATCGTCTTACCTTTGTATTTGGGAATAATATATGAAGGAATATCAGGAATGGGTAAGCACAGAGAAAAAGTGAGATGATGATCAAACGTTTGGGCCAGTTGGCGCGTTCTAGTTTCCCCATTCCGTTGTACCAGATCCGAACTACTCGTTGTTGGCAGCTGGGATGAGCTATAAACTGAAAGAAACATTGTTTTATAGTAGTTGGCAGCTGGGATGAGCTGTAAACTGAAAGAAACATTGTATCATTCTAGTTAAATGTGTAGGGAACAATGTGGCTAATAGGTGTAAGCAAGAACTTGTTTAGCACCAGCGCGTTTACATTCTACACCTTTGATTTATAATGGCAACATTGAATCAAAGATTTTGTTCTATTACGCTTGTTATGCTCGTTTGGTTTATCAGTCTGCAAATACACAGTTAATTGTCGTTTCTTTTTTGTCTGTCAATATTGTCAGTTCTAGCTTTCATATCTGTCTGAAGTTGTTAACCTATTTGGCTGAACAACACCGTAGGTCTGATTTAATTTTTCGTTCATTACTTTTAAAGAAGTATAATCTTGTGTATTATTAGTATTATTTGTTTTATCTGTATTATCTGTATTATTTAGTTAATTTTATGTTATTTAGCCTGCACTGTCTGTTATTTTTAAAATGTTGTATCTATTTCATGATTATTAGCTACAGACTTTTCTGCTGTCTGTCTGCTGTCTGTCTTGTATGTTTCTATAAATGAAAATTCAAGACAATCTCAGATTCAGAAAGCTCTACAGACATTAAAGACAGTGAGGTAAAAGGTTAAATATCACCACAATGAGACTGATCATTGGAATGAACATATATGAGACCTTGACCTCATGTGACCTTTACTTTGTTATGCCAATGCAATATTTAACAGATCACCTTTTTCTCTTTGTAGTTCAAGGCCAACTTAAATCTGGCCAAACTGTCAAACTTCTCCTGATGAGGCTTTCCAGTTTTGTTGAGCACAAGTTCAAGTTCTTTCTGTGTTCTGATTCTGTCCAGTAGTTTGACCACATAGTCACTCAGCTGGTCAGCCAGCTCTCGGTACTCACTCTATATAAATAGATTAATTTTAGAGAAAAATAATTTTTGAACATGTTTACAAATTTATGAAACAAAAAAAAAGTACATACGTTTTTTTATGTGTGTGTGTGTTTTTTTTTTTAGTTGAATCACACTGAATATTGATGAATTCTTCTGTATTGTATTCTAATGAAAAGATCGTTAGTTTAAAACTGAATGTATATATTTTATTGATTTGTTTGACAACGGAAGTGACGTAATCTTGCCTTAAAATGTTTTTCTTCTCTTGATAGCCTCCTAAGTTCAGCTGCCAGTTCAAAGGCGGTCAAAATGGGATCCTTACTGGACAATGAAATGTAGGCCTCGCTGGCAAGTCCTCTGTAAGCATTCAGTCTGTACTTGGCCAGACGAAGCTGGTCAAACTTCATTCTGTTTCTGCATTCCTTTTGATAACGATAAATATATCTTCTTACTTAGAATAAAACGAATGTAAAAAATAGTATGTATACATTTATAAATTAAAATGTACATTAAAAAAAAGAACTGGGTTCATTAACATTTTTAAAATGTAATCTTAGAAACCCTGATTAAGCTACAAAGAAACACAAAAAGATAATGACGGAAGTTATTAATATTAGTTGTGTGTATATGTTTCATAATCTGTGACTTTTTAAGAGGTTTAAAGTCATATTGAACTTTTATTTTTCCTTCAAGTGAACACCTTTCAATTATTTTACATTATTTTTATCTGACAAAAGTAAAATATGTCACGTATAGAACTTTATGTCACGTATAGAGCTTTATGTCAAGTATAGAGCTTTATGTCACGTATAGAGATTTATGTCACATATAGAGATTTATGTCACGTATAGAGATTTATGTCACATATAGAGATTTATGTCACGTATAGAGTTTTATGTCACATATAGAGATTTATGTCACGTATAGAGCTTTATGTCACATATAGAGCTTTATTTGATTTTATTACGCTAATTACTTTCTAGAAGTTCTGGTGAAACATGAGATCGGCAAAAAAAAGGTGAAATCAAATGCAGAAGATTATGAAATACCTGGCATGCACAACTAAACTTATGAGGCTTCATGATTTTCTCTCCTCGAAGTAATAAAAGTTGAACAATTTCATATTGGTTTTTCTGTGAAGCAAGGATCAATGGAGTTATGTCTGGTGAAAACTGGGAATCGGGATACGCTGTTTTGTAAAATCCATCTAAAATACAAAACAAAAAAAGGCAAATAAAAAAGTTATTGTCGGATTTTTGAAAGTGATGCTTTTACTCATTATCGACAAAACTAGCATAAACATATTTTGTGGGAATAGTGGAATAAAATATGATTTGTCTGTGAGTATACGCCCCCCTTCCCCCGCTTACGCGAGCCCCCTGTGGGATACCTTAATACGGCCCTGATCACGTTGTTTAATTATTCTAACTCTGAGTTTTGTTATAATTTGTCTTGTTTCGTTTCTTGGTTTGTTTCATAAATTAAGATTTTGTGTACAGGATTTTGTTGGGCCTCTAATTTATCTCCTTCTTTAATACCTCATAATATGTCCGTATTCAGTAACATCAACATCCCAACTGCTTCTTGAACACCACACACCACTTGGGAAAATCTCGCACATAGAAACACAGCGCTGTGCAATCACAAATTAATACACAACAGCGAACACTTCAAATATCCAATCAGTAACAATGTATTCATAAAAACGAAATAGTATAAGTTTAATCCATCAAATCTATAAAAAGAATGATGACAAATTAATAATAAAGTCCAGACTAATAGTATAGTCACCAACAGCCCAACTTTTACACTCGTGAACTAGTACCTGTCCCATACGATGAACTCTTTACTGTAGGTTAACTCCCTTCTCCACGTTCACCTCACCCCCCCCCCCGATCTCATCAACCAAATACCGCCAAGCTCCACTGGTCACACTGGTCACTCTGGTCACTCTCCATTCACGAATTTGATCTTCCACCCTTTTCACGATCAAACCCACGCCATGCCATTCAACACGCTAACTGACCCAACACAGCTCTCACACCTACATATAATATTCTGACAGCAGATATTCTGCTGCGCAACTCACAAACTAATACAGGTGGCCCTCGACTTTCGCACATTCTACTTTCGCACAGTTCGCTATTTCGAACATTTTTTAAAAATATTTATTTTTTTATAGTGTTTTTTAGAATCGTCCATGAAAGCGCTAGTGAAGCACTTTCAGTAATTTCCGACTATTTCCGTATACCCGGTATACGGAATTTCCGGTCTATACCCGGTCTTTCTCCGCCCTTGTTGTTCCCGAAGCAATCGTTTTTTGTAATGTCATGTTCGCCATTTTTAAAGTAATTTAGTTGGTTATGTCTTTTTTAATTTCCCTCTACTTTCAAACATTCAACGTTCGCACACACTTTCAGGAACCAATGATGTGCGAAAGTCGAGGGCCGCCTGTACACAATAAAGATTTTTAAAACATCCAACATACAGATATATTTATAAAGTATAGAGAGCAGTGCTTTTTTTTTCTGGAGGAACTTACAGTAACGGCGTTCCGGCACCTTTTTCTACCGTAGACTTTTGTGCATTAGTATATTACTGTCTGGAATGTTTGGTTTTAGTACTTTTTCAGATTTTTGTATCGTTTTTTTTCGAATGCAATATCGCTGTCAACAAATTGATAATATTAAACAAACTAGACGTATATATATATATATATATATATATTGTGACGTGTAGAATTGCCCTTCTCCCCCACCAACCCCAGTTCACCACAGGGTCAAGGTTCCAGCCGCTTTGTTTGTGTAGATTCGTTTCAACGACGTCGCCTTCCCCCCAATCGTTTCACTTACGTTCGTCCCCCCCCCCAAAAAGTTTCGGTGACAGACATCGTCGTTCCCCCCCTCCCCCCCAAACGTTGCACCAACGTATTCGCCCCGACCTTATAAATACGTGAATAACAGTAGTCGAGTTAGTAAGGTGCTGACAGTCATATGAGTTAGACGTAGAGTGGTGTAGATAGTTCTAAGATTCTAAGAGTTAGTTGTAAACTTGTAGTGACATTTGTTTAAGTAGACATCATTAGACAAAGGACTTATATTGTATATACATATATATTCACCTATGTTTAGAAGCAATTAAAGTTGGATTTTTGAGTTTAAATACCAGTGTTGCTGTTGATATATATGTGTTAGAGAAGTGTTTACGTAACATATTTGGCGAAAATTGTTTATTTTTATTATTCTTTGTCTATTATCTAATATAACATGAACAAGCAAGTATTCTAGTGCAGGTGTGGTCACGCATGGGGTCACTCGGAGCCGTTAAACAGTCGCACTCCAGATTATTTATAGCTGGAAAAAACGTTAAAGAACTGCGCCATTGTTTATTTATCAAAATTTAATGAGCCAACGGAGTTTAATAATAGAACAAAGCTAATTGAGAGCTGCGCAAAAACCCATTGTAGAATCGCATGTGGCTCTAAAAGTCGCATTTTTGGGCCACCCCTTTTCTAGCATTAATACTGCATTAATATTTCTGTTTCTCAACAACAGCCTAACACGTGTAATAATTCAAAACGCAGCCGCAAATTTTTCTTCTTCTTCTTTTCCAATAACGCAGCACGACCGTGGATGGACTCACAAACACACACACACACACAAAGTAAACAAACAGAGTTAATGAACCTGTTACAGTCGATCACGAATAAACGTCGCCTAAATTATCCTGTTACAATCAGTATTGATACATTTTACAATCTTGATGGGAGGGCGCTGATGCCGTCGATAAGCTCCACAGGCTCAGTTTACACGGGACCGAGGGAAGGAGGGCGGGGTTAAGGGGGGGGTGGTGTTGGAGATGTGTAATTAATTAAATTGTCTTATGTGTGATTACAAGTCGTAAAGCAGGCCTAAATGATTTCTTCATGGACTGTGTCAACGTAGCGCGTTTAGGCTAATTGAGACAGAGCTGTTCTTATTAATAATCGAACTAGGTGGCACAATTTAGGGTCACACGCTGCCCAAGGGCCCTCTTCCAGAATTGATTCCTACATTAAATCGGATTTTATGATTGCTTCCCCCCCCCCCCCCCCGAATGAACCTTTTGCTTAGAGCCAACAAATCGCTTGAAGACCCAACATATTCCAACATATTCCCTCCCCCTCCCCCACCCCCCCCCACCCTTCCCAAGAATTAGTAACAATGGATTTGATCTGAGCATCAGCCGAGTGACAGTGGTGAGGAAGTAGTGAGCCCACTTCACATGTTTTATGATTATTGGTTCAAATCCAAAAGCCTTTCTTTTGCACTGCAGCCTCGACTTCGGAGACATATGGAGGTACAAAACACTTAATGGTTTGACTTGTAATCAATTCATAGACATCTCTGTCAGGTTACATAGAGCATTGCATGAAATGAGCAAGTTTATTCCCCTGTTTCTTGTGATTGATGTCCCACTCTAGAATACTGAAATGTCGACCAGAAGGTCCAGGCTAGATTTCCGCTTCGAAACCAAACCGCCGCCCCCCCCCCCCCCCGGCGGGTCAAGATCTGATTTCCAAGTCCACCTAACTCCAAGTTGGTCATAGAATTAGGTGGGGAAAGTAAACGTGGCTGCGAATTGTTTTATTCACCTGGTCATTGCAATCTAGGCTGAGGTGGGGAGGAAAGAAGGGCACTACTAAAAACAGTCTATTAGTGGTTAATATCAGACATGTTCTAAGTACTGACCATAGAAGTACAAGTTTTACTTTTTTTTTTTAATGCAAGCAAGACAAAAATGCCCAACATGCAAATACAAGTACTTGTGCTAAAATACCATGTGATAGTACCTTAGATATAAACACATATAATAACTAAAATAGTACACCTTTTTCATGTGTTGAATTATTTTTTTTTGGCCAGTTTGGCCAGTTTCTCAATATTCACGACAATTGTACAATAACAAATAATAATTTGACAAAGGATTTTTTTTTATTTGAGTATTGGTGGATGAAGTGGAATATTCACAATATATCCTTAAATACATAATCGTCTCTAACGTATGGGTCTGTCTCCATCAGGTAGTTTTCATATCGTGCGGCGTGTGCGTTGTAACGTGGGTAGTTTTCATATCGTGCGATGTATGCGTTGTATTTAAGGATGTTCATGGCAATACAAGCCGAATATTATTTTCTATTTCAGTATTTCATACATTTATTTATTATTTCTGTTCATATCGTATTCTGTTCATGGCAATAAAGGCCACATGTTCTTTCTTTTCTATTGCAGTATTTCGTATATTTCTTATCCCTTCTGCCGGATTTCGTTCAGCCAGCTTCAGCAGGCTTTTCTACTAGCACACACACACACACACACACACACACACACATATATATATATATATATATATATATATATATATATATATAACCACTTTATTTGATGTCAATTTCCACTTTATTGGCTTGAAAGAAATGGCACATTTTAAATGTGATAGAGAATAATTTTATAAACAAACGCTTCATTGTTTTGTAGAAAGTGAACCGTTAATCATTCGCCTTCAAACCACAGTGACATGACATTTAACCCTGTACCATTATTTGTAAGCTTTTCATTAGGGTTTCGTTTAATATAATGGATCACTCTTTCACCGATGATATAAACACGTTTAAAAAAATTGAACTGCATTGCATTACAAACAAAAAAAAATGACAACCTAACGGATCGATTTCAATAGATAGTTTTAATTCACTTTAAAAAAAAAAAGGTTACGCGTTTTGCGTGAGATTGTTTTAAGTCCTTGTGATCGGTTCGGTACAACCTGTTCTCAACTAAAACTGTTATTTCGGGTCAAACATACTAATGTATACTGCCTGCCTGCGTTATTGGTATATTGACTCAAAGAGACGTATGTGTGAACACAATGACCGCGGGGTAAGACGGATCTGGGCGGGCGCGTCTCGTAAAGAGGCAGGCGGGAGGGTATTGGGTGGAGGGAAAGGGGGAGGGGGGGTTATGGCAAGCAGGTATTCCTCCTCTGTGGTGCTAGGCGTGAGGTCGGTGGGTGGGTCGGGATGGGGGGGGGGAGAGGCAGCAGTGACGGTGAGGGGTGGAGGAAGAGACATCTTCAGTATCGACCGATAAATCTCAACGCCGTAGTTATTTGAATTAATAATAGATTACTTCGCGGAGAGGAAAAATAAACACAGGAAGTTGTTAAACTAGAAACGTACGTTTTATGTCATTAACATATTTTTTTTATTATGATTGCTAAGAGTACGTTCCTCTTTAAGTTGTTTATGCCAAACTCTCAAATAGCTGCAGAGAGCCCCCATGCCTAGAAATGTAGGTACCCCCACGCCTCCCCTAGGTTGTTCGTTTTCTTCTATATTCTGCCCCAAGTTTAGACATTTGAGGACCCAGAGTTAGACGTTTCTATGGTCCCCTAAGGATAGAAAGTAAAGGTCTTAGGGGGGCAAGACACAGGAGTAGAAATATGCAAGCCCCACTTTATTATATTTTTATAACCAGACTACATCAGACCTTTCCTAGTCCTAAGCGCCATGTCAGACAACTCTAATAAATATAAAGCTCAGTGTGTTTGTCTACCCTGCAGATCGTGTGTGTGTGTGTGTGTGTGTGTCCGTGGGTGTTTGCGTGATTGTGTGTGTGTTTGTGTGCAAGAAAATTGTTTCTTTGTTCAACTAGAAGTTTGTCTCAATTTCAGTGTTGCTATAATGACAGATTTACTAGCCAGTGTGTGCGTTATTTTGGCAGGTTTGTGGCGGGTTCAACGTTTTATATTTCCTCCATAAAAAAAAAAAACGCCTGTAAATTATTTTTGCATTATTTTTTACTTTTACTAATTTGACGTTTTGTTTCTTTTTTTTTTGGCGGGTTTCTTTTTTGAGTTTCTGCGGCTTTGATTTTTAAAAAAAATCTGGCAAAACTGCTAAATTGTCTTTTAAATAATAATACAAACTAAATCAACGCGTGTTGTACATGAAACAAAAAACAGAGCAATTAATATTATTTGGCACCCACCCCTTGACACAGTGTGTTCAATACAAAACAAGACAAACCCGTGTCTCCGAGCTTCCTCTGTTCTTTCCACATCTCCAGGTACCTCCTGTGTTTGAGTATGGTCTCGGCGATCTGGGTGTGTCCAGCGCTGATGGACTGCAGGACGGCCTCCTGAATGTGGTGCTGGTTGGACTTCTCCAGTAGTACCTCCACCACCTGTCAATGGATAAGAGGTGTGCGGATCTTGAAATTTAGCGTCCGCGTCCGTCCACGGATTTCTATCAATGATCCGCGTCCGCAGAATTTTAAAACATTGGTTTGTAGTCAGTCCGCGCGTCCGCATTGCTGAAATTTAGCTGTTTAAATGACTTGAAATGTTTTTTGGTAACGCTAAAGAAGATCCGCGTCAGTCCGCGAGTCCGCAACTTAACCATACGAAGCGTCCGCTGTCAGTCCGCGGATTCGGAAAAGTCTGCGGATCTGCGTCCGCAAGCGGACGCGTCTGCTGTCCCCTCATCCCTGCAATGGTTATAGTCTTTTTTTAAAAAATATCAGTCCCAGTCAGTAGGGTAAGAAGGGTAAGTGTTGGGTTGTGCAGTAGGGTAAGAAGGGTCGTATGGGTTGTCCAGTGGGGTAAGAAGGATAGTGTGGGTTGTGCAGAAGGGTAAGAAAGATAGTGTGGGTTGTGCAGTAGGGTAAGAAGGGTAAGTGTTCGGTTGTGCAGTAGGGTAAGAAGGATAGTGTGGGTTGTGCAGTAGGGTAAGAATGATAGTGTGGGCTGTGCAGCAGGGTAAGAAGGATAGTGTGGGTTGTGCAGTAGGGTAAGAAGGATAGTGTGGGTTGTGCAGTAGGGTAAGAAGGATAGTGTGGGTTGTGCAGTAGGGTAAGAAGGATAGTGTGGGTTGTGCAGTAGGGTAAGAAGGATAGTGTGGGTTGTGCAGTAGGGTAAGAAGGATAGTGTGGGTTGTGCAGTAGGGTAAGAAGGATAGTGTGGGTTGTGCAGTAGGGTAAGAAGGATAGTGTGGGTTGTGCAGTAGGGTAAGAAGGATAGTGTGGGTTGTGCAGTAGGGTAAGAAGGATAGTGTGGGTTGTGCAGTAGGGTAAGAAGGATAGTGTGGGTTGTGCAGTAGGGTAAGAAGGATAGTGTGGGTTGTGCAGTAGGGTTAGAAGGATAGTGTGGGATGTGCAGTAGGATAAGAAGGATAGTGTGGGTTGTACAGTAGGGTAAGAAGGGTAAGTGTTCGGTTGTGCAGTAGGGTAAGAAGGATAGTATGGGTTGTGCAGTAGGGTAAGAAGGATAGTGTGGGTTGTGCAGTAGGGTAAGAAGGATAGTGTGGGTTGTGCAGTAGGGTAAGAAGGATAGTGTGGGTTGTACAGTAGGGTAAGAAGGGTAAGTGTTCGGTTGTGCAGTAGGGTAAGAAGGATAGTGTGGGTTGTGCAGTAGGGTAAGAAGGATAGTGTGGGTTGTGCAGTAGGGTAAGAAGGATAGTGTGGGTTGTGCAGTAGGGTAAGAAGGATAGTGTGGGCTGTGCAGTAGGGTAAGAAGGATAGTGTGGGTTGTGCAGTAGGGTAAGAAGGATAGTGTGGGTTGTGCAGTAGGGTAAGAAGGATAGTGTGGGTTGTACAGTAGGGTAAGAAGGATAGTGTGGGTTGTACAGTAGGGTAAGAAGGGTAAGTGTTCGGTTGTGCAGTAGGGTAAGAAGGATAGTGTGGGTTGTGCATTAGGGTAAGAAGGATAGTGTGGGTTGTGCAGTAGGGTAAGAAGGATAGTGTGGGTTGTGCAGTAGGGTAAGAAGGATAGTGTGGGTTGTGCAGTAGGGTAAGAAGGATAGTGTGGGTTGTGCAGCAGGGTAAGAAGGGTAAGTATTGGGTTGTGCAGTAAGGTAACAAGAATAGTGTAGGTTGTGCAGTAGGGTAAGAAGGGTAAGTGTTGGGTTGTGCAGTAGGGTAAGAAGGGTAAGTGTTGGGTTGTGCAGTAAGGTAAGAAGGATAGTGTGGGCTGTGCAGCAGGGTAAGAAGGGTAAGTGTTGGGTTTGCAGCAGGGTAAGAAGGGTCGTGTGGGTTGTGCAGTAGGGTAAGAAGGATAGTGTGGGCTGTGCAGCAGGGTAAGAAGGGTAAGTGTTGGGTTTGCAGCAGGGTAAGAAGGATAGTGTGGGTTGTGCAGTAGGATAAGAAGGATAGTGTGGGTTGTGCAGCAGGGTAAGAAGGATAGTGTGGGTTGTGCAGCAGGGTAAGAAGGATAGTGTGGGTTGTGCAGCAGGGTAAGAAGGATAGTGTGGGTTGTGCAGCAGGGTAAGAAGGATAGTGTGGGTTGTGCATCAGGGTAAGAAGGATAGTGTGGGTTGTGCAGTAGGATAAGAAGGATAGTGTGGGTTGTGCAGCAGGGTAAGAAGGATAGTGTGGGTTGTGCAGTAGGGTAAGAAGGGTAAGTGTTGGGTTGTGCAGTAAGGTAAGAAGGATATTGTGGGCTGTGCAGCAGGGTAAGAAGGGTAAGTGTTGGGTTTGCAGCAGGGTAAGAAGGGTCGTGTGGGTTGTGCAGTAGGGTAAGAAGGGTAAGTGTTGGGTTGTGCAGTAGGGTTAGAAGGATAGTGTGGGATGTGCAGTAGGATAAGAAGGATAGTGTGGGTTGTACAGTAGGGTAAGAAGGGTAAGTGTTGGGTTGTGCAGTAGGGTTAGAAGGATAGTGTGGGATGTGCAGTAGGATAAGAAGGATAGTGTGGGTTGTGCAGTAGGGTAAGAAGGATAGTATGGGTTGTGCAGTAGGGTAAGAAGGATAGTGTGGGTTGTGCAGTAGGGTAAGAAGGATAGTGTGGGTTGTGCAGTAGGGTAAGAAGGATAGTGTGGGTTGTACAGTAGGGTAAGAAGGGTAAGTGTTCGGTTGTGCAGTAGGGTAAGAAGGATAGTGTGGGTTGTGCAGTAGGGTAAGAAGGATAGTGTGGGTTGTGCAGTAGGGTAAGTAGGATAGTGTGGGTTGTGCAGTAGGGTAAGAAGGATAGTGTGGGTTGTGCAGCAGGGTAAGAAGGATAGTGTGGGTTGTGCAGCAGGGTAAGAAGGATAGTGTGGGTTGTGCAGCAGGGTAAGAAGGATAGTGTGGGTTGTGCAGTAGGGTAAGAAGGATAGTGTGGGTTGTGCAGTAGGGTAAGAAGGATAGTGTGGGTTGTACAGTAGGGTAAGAAGGATAGTGTGGGTTGTACAGTAGGGTAAGAAGGGTAAGTGTTCGGTTGTGCAGTAGGGTAAGAAGGATAGTGTGGGTTGTGCATTAGGGTAAGAAGGATAGTGTGGGTTGTGCAGTAGGATAAGAAGGATAGTGTGGGTTGTGCAGTAGGGTAAGAAGGATAGTGTGGGTTGTGCAGTAGGGTAAGAAGGATAGTGTGGGTTGTGCAGCAGGGTAAGAAGGGTAAGTATTGGGTTGTGCAGTAAGGTAACAAGGATAGTGTAGGTTGTGCAGTAGGGTAAGAAGGGTAAGTGTTGGGTTGTGCAGTAGGGTAAGAAGGGTAAGTGTTGGGTTGTGCAGTAAGGTAAGAAGGATAGTGTGGGCTGTGCAGCAGGGTAAGAAGGGTAAGTGTTGGGTTTGCAGCAGGGTAAGAAGGGTCGTGTGGGTTGTGCAGTAGGGTAAGAAGGATAGTGTGGGCTGTGCAGCAGGGTAAGAAGGGTAAGTGTTGGGTTTGCAGCAGGGTAAGAAGGATAGTGTGGGTTGTGCAGTAGGATAAGAAGGATAGTGTGGGTTGTGCAGCAGGGTAAGAAGGATAGTGTGGGTTGTGCAGCAGGGTAAGAAGGATAGTGTGGGTTGTGCAGCAGGGTAAGAAGGATAGTGTGGGTTGTGCAGCAGGGTAAGAAGGATAGTGTGGGTTGTGCATCAGGGTAAGAAGGATAGTGTGGGTTGTGCAGTAGGATAAGAAGTATAGTGTGGGTTGTGCAGCAGGGTAAGAAGGATAGTGTGGGTTGTGCAGTAGGGTAAGAAGGGTAAGTGTTGGGTTGTGCAGTAAGGTAAGAAGGATATTGTGGGCTGTGCAGCAGGGTAAGAAGGGTAAGTGTTGGGTTTGCAGCAGGATAAGAAGGGTCGTGTGGGTTGTGCAGTAGGGTAAGAAGGGTAAGTGTTGGGTTGTGCAGTAGGGTTAGAAGGATAGTGTGGGATGTGCAGTAGGATAAGAAGGATAGTGTGGGTTGTACAGTAGGGTAAGAAGGGTAAGTGTTCGGTTGTGCAGTAGGGTAAGAAGGATAGTATGGGTTGTGCAGTAGGGTAAGAAGGATAGTGTGGGTTGTGCAGTAGGGTAAGAAGGATAGTGTGGGTTGTGCAGTAGGGTAAGAAGGATAGTGTGGGTTGTACAGTAGGGTAAGAAGGGTAAGTGTTCGGTTGTGCAGTAGGGTAAGAAGGATAGTGTGGGTTGTGCAGTAGGGTAAGAAGGATAGTGTGGGTTGTGCAGTAGGGTAAGAAGGATAGTGTGGGTTGTGCAGTAGGGTAAGAAGGATAGTGTGGGCTGTGCAGTAGTTTAAGAAGGATAGTGTGGATTGTGCAGTAGGGTAAGAAGGATAGTGTGGGTTGTGCAGTAGGGTAAGAAGGATAGTGTGGGTTGTGCATAGGGTAAGAAGGATAGTGTGGGTTGTACAGTAGGGTAAGAAGGGTAAGTGTTGGGTTGTGCAGTAAGGTAAGAAGGATATTGTGGGCTGTGCAGCAGGGTATTAAGGGTAAGTGTTGGGTTTGCAGCAGGGTAAGAAGGGTCGTGTGGGTTGTGCAGTAGGGTAAGAAGGGTAAGTGTTGGGTTGTGCAGTAGGGTTAGAAGGATAGTGTGGGATGTGCAGTAGGATAAGAAGGATAGTGTGGGTTGTACAGTAGGGTAAGAAGGGTAAGTGTTGGGTTGTGCAGTAGGGTTAGAAGGATAGTGTGGGATGTGCAGTAGGATAAGAAGGATAGTGTGGGTTGTGCAGTAGGGTAAGAAGGATAGTATGGGTTGTGCAGTAGGGTAAGAAGGATAGTGTGGGTTGTGCAGTAGGGTAAGAAGGATAGTGTGGGTTGTGCAGTAGGGTAAGAAGGATAGTGTGGGTTGTACAGTAGGGTAAGAAGGGTAAGTGTTCGGTTGTGCAGTAGGGTAAGAAGGATAGTGTGGGTTGTGCAGTAGGGTAAGAAGGATAGTGTGGGTTGTGCAGTAGGGTAAGAAGGATAGTGTGGGTTGTGCAGTAGGGTAAGAAGGATAGTGTGGGTTGTGGAGCAGGGTAAGAAGGATAGTGTGGGTTGTGCAGCAGGGTAAGAAGGATAGTGTGGGTTGTGCAGCAGGGTAAGAAGGATAGTGTGGGTTGTGCAGTAGGGTAAGAAGGATAGTGTGGGTTGTGCAGTAGGGTAAGAAGGATAGTGTGGGTTGTACAGTAGGGTAAGAAGGATAGTGTGGGTTGTACAGTAGGGTAAGAAGGGTAAGTGTTCGGTTGTGAATTAGGGTAAGAAGGATAGTGTGGGTTGTGCATTAGGGTAAGAAGGATAGTGTGGGTTGTGCAGTAGGGTAAGAAGGATAGTGTGGGTTGTGCAGTAGGGTAAGAAGGATAGTGTGGGTTGTGCAGTAGGGTAAGAAGTATAGTGTGGGTTGTGCAGCAGGGTAAGAAGGGTAAGTGTTGGGTTGTGCAGTAGGGTAAGAAGGGTAAGTGTTGGGTTGTGCAGTAAGGTAAGAAGGATAGTGTGGGCTGTGCAGCAGGGTAAGAAGGGTAAGTGTTGGGTTTGCAGCAGGGTAAGAAGGGTCGTGTGGGTTGTGCAGTAGGGTAAGAAGGATAGTGTGGGCTGTGCAGCAGGGTAAGAAGGGTAAGTGTTGGGTTTGCAGCAGGGTAAGAAGGATAGTGTGGGTTGTGCAGTAGGATAAGAAGGATAGTGTGGGTTGTGCAGCAGGGTAAGAAGGATAGTGTGGGTTGTGCAGCAGGGTAAGAAGGATAGTGTAGGATGTGCAGCAGGGTAAGAAGGATAGTGTGGGTTGTGCAGCAGGGTAAGAAGGATAGTGTGGGTTGTGCATCAGGGTAAGAAGGATAGTGTGGGTTGTGCAGTAGGATAAGAAGTATAGTGTGGGTTGTGCAGCAGGGTAAGAAGGATAGTGTGGGTTGTGCAGTAGGGTAAGAAGGGTAAGTGTTGGGTTGTGCAGTAAGGTAAGAAGGATATTGTGGGCTGTGCAGCAGGGTAAGAAGGGTAAGTGTTGGGTTTGCAGCAGGGTAAGAAGGGTCGTGGGTTGTGCAGTAGGGTAAGAAGGGTAAGTGTTGGGTTGTGCAGTAGGGTTAGAAGGATAGTGTGGGATGTGCAGTAGGATAAGAAGGATAGTGTGGGTTGTACAGTAGGGTAAGAAGGGTAAGTGTTCGGTTGTGCAGTAGGGTAAGAAGGATAGTATGGGTTGTGCAGTAGGGTAAGAAGGATAGTGTGGGTTGTGCAGTAGGGTAAGAAGGATAGTGTGGGTTGTGCAGTAGGGTAAGAAGGATAGTGTGGGTTGTGCAGTAGGGTAAGAAGGGTATGTGTTCGGTTGTGCAGTAGGGTAAGAAGGATAGTGTGGGTTGTGCAGTAGGGTAAGAAGGATAGTGTGGGTTGTGCAGTAGGGTAAGAAGGATAGTGTGGGTTGTGCAGTAGGGTAAGAAGGATAGTGTGGGCTGTGCAGTAGGGTAAGAAGGATAGTGTGGATTGTGCAGTAGGGTAAGAAGGATAGTGTGGGTTGTGCAGTAGGGTAAGAAGGATAGTGTGGGTTGTGCAGTAGGGTAAGAAGTATAGTGTGGGTTGTACAGTAGGGTAAGAAGGGTAAGTGTTCGGTTGTGCAGTAGGGTAAGAAGGATAGTGTGGGTTGTGCATTAGGGTAAGAAGGATAGTGTGGGTTGTGCAGTAGGGTAAGAAGGATAGTGTGGGTTGTGCAGTAGGGTAAGAAGGATAGTATGGGTTGTGCAGTAGGGTAAGAAGGATAGTGTGGGTTGTGCAGCAGGCTAAGAAGGGTAAGTATTTGGTTGTGCAGTTAGGTAACAAGGATAGTGTAGGTTGTGCAGTAGGGTAAGAAGGGTAAGTGTTGGGTTGTGCAGTAGGGTAAGAAGGGTAAGTGTTGGGTTGTGCAGTAAGGTAAGAAGGATAGTGTGGGCTGTGCAGCAGGGTAAGAAGGGTAAGTGTTGGGTTTGCAGCAGGGTAAGAAGGGTCGTGTGGGTTGTGCAGTAGGGTAAGAAGGATAGTGTGGGCTGTGCAGCAGGGTAAGAAGGGTAAGTGTTGGGTTTGCAGCAGGGTAAGAAGGATAGTGTGGGTTGTGCAGTAGGATAAGAAGGATAGTGTGGGTTGTGCAGCAGGGTAAGAAGGATAGTGTGGGTTGTGCAGCAGGGTAAGAAGGATAGTGTGGGTTGTGCAGCAGGGTAAGAAGGATAGTGTGGGTTGTGCAGCAGGGTAAGAAGGATAGTGTGGGTTGTGCATCAGGGTAAGAAGGATAGTGTGGGTTGTGCAGTAGGATAAGAAGGATAGTGTGGGTTGTACAGCAGGGTAAGAAGGGTAAGTATTGGGTTGTGCAGTAGGGTAAGAAGGATAGTGTGGGTTGTGCAGCAGGGTAAGAAGGGTAAGTATTGGGTTGTGCTGTAGGGTAAGAAGGATAGTGTGGGTTGTGCAGTAGGGTAAGAAGGATAGTGTGGGTTGTGCATCAGGGTAAGAAGGGTAAGTATTGGGTTGTGCAGTAGGGTAAGAAGGATAGTGTGGGTTGTGCAGTAGGGTAAGAAGGATAGTGTGGGTTGTGCAGCAGGGTAAGAAGGGTCGTGTGGGTTGTGCAGGAGGGTAAGAAGGATAGTGTGGGCTGTGCAGCAGGGTAAGAAGGGTAAGTGTTGGGTTTGCAGCAGGGTAAGAAGGATAGTGTGGGTTGTGCAGTAGGATAAGAAGGATAGTGTGGGTTGTGCAGCATGGTAAGAAGGATAGTGTGGGTTGTGCAGCAGGGTAAGAAGGATAGTGTGGGTTGTGCAGCAGGGTAAGAAGGATAGTGTGGGTTGTGCAGCAGGGTAAGAAGGATAGTGTGGGTTGTGCATCAGGGTAAGAAGGATAGTGTGGGTTGTGCAGTAGGGTAAGAAGGATAGTGTGGGTTGTGCAGTAGGGTAAGAAGGATAGTGTGGGCTGTGCAGTAGGGTAAGAAGGATAGTGTGGATTGTGCAGTAGGGTAAGAAGGATAGTGTGGGTTGTGCAGTAGGGTAAGAAGGATAGTGTGGGTTGTGCAGTAGGGTAAGAAGTATAGTGTGGGTTGTACAGTAGGGTAAGAAGGGTAAGTGTTCGGTTGTGCAGTAGGGTAAGAAGGATAGTGTGGGTTGTGCATTAGGGTAAGAAGGATAGTGTGGGTTGTGCAGTAGGGTAAGAAGGATAGTGTGGGTTGTGCAGTAGGGTAAGAAGGATAGTTTGGGTTGTGCAGTAGGGTAAGAAGGATAGTGTGGGTTGTGCAGCAGGCTAAGAAGGGTAAGTATTTGGTTGTGCAGTTAGGTAACAAGGATAGTGTAGGTTGTGCAGTAGGGTAAGAAGGGTAAGTGTTGGGTTGTGCAGTAGGGTAAGAAGGGTAAGTGTTGGGTTGTGCAGTAAGGTAAGAAGGATAGTGTGGGCTGTGCAGCAGGGTAAGAAGGGTAAGTGTTGGGTTTGCAGCAGGGTAAGAAGGGTCGTGTGGGTTGTGCAGTAGGGTAAGAAGGATAGTGTGGGCTGTGCAGCAGGGTAAGAAGGGTAAGTGTTGGGTTTGCAGCAGGGTAAGAAGGATAGTGTGGGTTGTGCAGTAGGATAAGAAGGATAGTGTGGGTTGTGCAGCAGGGTAAGAAGGATAGTGTGGGTTGTGCAGCAGGGTAAGAAGGATAGTGTGGGTTGTGCAGCAGGGTAAGAAGGATAGTGTGGGTTGTGCAGCAGGGTAAGAAGGATAGTGTGGGTTGTGCATCAGGGTAAGAAGGATAGTGTGGGTTGTGCAGTAGGATAAGAAGGATAGTGTGGGTTGTACAGCAGGGTAAGAAGGGTAAGTATTGGGTTGTGCAGTAGGGTAAGAAGGATAGTGTGGGTTGTGCAGCAGGGTAAGAAGGGTAAGTATTGGGTTGTGCAGTAGGGTAAGAAGGATAGTGTGGGTTGTGCAGTAGGGTAAGAAGGATAGTGTGGGTTGTGCATCAGGGTAAGAAGGGTAAGTATTGGGTTGTGCAGTAGGGTAAGAAGGATAGTGTGGGTTGTGCAGTAGGGTAAGAAGGATAGTGTGGGTTGTGCAGCAGGGTAAGAAGGGTCGTGTGGGTTGTGCAGTAGGGTAAGAAGGATAGTGTGGGCTGTGCAGCAGGGTAAGAAGGGTAAGTGTTGGGTTTGCAGCAGGGTAAGAAGGATAGTGTGGGTTGTGCAGTAGGATAAGAAGGATAGTGTGGGTTGTGCAGCATGGTAAGAAGGATAGTGTGGGTTGTGCAGCAGGGTAAGAAGGATAGTGTGGGTTGTGCAGCAGGGTAAGAAGGATAGTGTGGGTTGTGCAGCAGGGTAAGAAGGATAGTGTGGGTTGTGCATCAGGGTAAGAAGGATAGTGTGGGTTGTGCAGTAGGATAAGAAGGATAGTGTAGGTTGTACAGCAGGGTAAGAAGGGTAAGTATTGGGTTGTGCAGTAGGGTAAGAAGGATAGTGTGGGTTGTGCAGCAGGGTAAGAAGGGTAAGTATTGGGTTGTGCAGTAGGGTAAGAAAGGATAGTGTGGGTTGTGCAGTAGGGTAAGAAGGATAGTGTGGGTTGTGCAGCAGGGTAAGAAGGGTAAGTATTGGGTTGTGCAGTAAGGTAACAAGGATAGTGTAGGTTGTGCAGTAGGGTAAGAAGGGTAAGTGTTGGGTTGTGCAGTAGGGTAAGAAGGGTAAGTGTTGGGTTGTGCAGCAGGGTAAGAAGGATAGTGTGGGTTGTGCAGCAGGGTAAGAAGGATAGTGTGGGTTGTGCAGCAGGGGTAAGAAGGATAGTGTGGGTTGTGCATCAGGGTAAGAAGGATAGTGTGGGTTGTGCAGTAGGATAAGAAGGATAGTGTGGGTTGTACAGCAGGGTAAGAAGGGTAAGTATTGGGTTGTGCAGTAGGGTAAGAAGGATATGTGGGTTGTGCAGCAGGGTAAGAAGGGTAAGTATTGGGTTGTGCAGTAGGGTAAGAAGTATAGTGTGGGTTGTGCAGTAGGGTAAGAAGGATAGTGTGGGTTGTGCAGCAGGGTAAGAAGGGTAAGTATTGGGTTGTGCAGTAGGGTAAGAAGGATAGTGTGGGTTGTGCAGTAGGGTAAGAAGGATAGTGTGGGTTGTGCAGCAGGAGTAAGAAGGGTCGTGTGGGTTGTGCAGTAGGGTAAGAAGGATAGTGTGGGCTGTGCAGCAGGGTAAGAAGGGTAAGTGTTGGGTTTGCAGCAGGGTAAGAAGGATAGTGTGGGTTGTGCAGTAGGATAAGAAGGATAGTGTGGGTTGTGCAGCAGGGTAAGAAGGATAGTGTGGGTTGTGCAGCAGGGTAAGAAGGATAGTGTGGGTTGTGCAGCAGGGTAAGAAGGATAGTGTGGGTTGTGCAGCAGGGTAAGAAGGATAGTGTGGGTTGTGCATCAGGGTAAGAAGGATAGTGTGGGTTGTGCAGTAGGATAAGAAGGATAGTGTGGGTTGTACAGCAGGGTAAGAAGGGTAAGTATTGGGTTGTGCAGTAGGGTAAGAAGGATAGTGTGGGGTGTGCAGCAGGGTAAGAAGGGTAAGTATTGGGTTGTGCAGTAGGGTAAGAAGGATAGTGTGGGTTGTGCAGTAGGGTAAGAAGGATAGTGTGGGTTGTGCAGCAGGGTAAGAAGGGTAAGTATTGGGTTGTGCAGTAAGGTAACAAGGATAGTGTAGGTTGTGCAGTAGGGTAAGAAGGGTAAGTGTTGGGTTGTGCAGTAGGGTAAGAAGGGTAAGTGTTGGGTTGTGCAGTAAGGTAAGAAGGATAGTGTGGGCTGTGCAGCAGGAGTAAGAAGGGTAAGTGTTGGGTTTGCAGCAGGGTAAGAAGGGTCGTGGGTTGTGCAGTAGGGTAAGAAGGATAGTGGGCTGTGCAGCAGGGTAAGAAGGGTAAGTGTTGGGTTTGCAGCAGGGTAAGAAGGATAGTGTGGGTTGTGCAGTAGGATAAGAAGGATAGTGTGGGTTGTGCAGCAGGGTAAGAAGGGATAGTGTGGGTTGTGCAGCAGGGTAAGAAGGATAGTGTGGGTTGTGCAGCAGGGTAAGAAGGATAGTGTGGGTTGTGCAGCAGGGTAAGAAGGATAGTGTGGGCTGTGCATCAGGGTAAGAAGGATAGTGTGGGTTGTGCAGTAGGATAAGAAGGATAGTGTGGGTTGTGCAGCAGGGTAAGAAGGATAGTGTGGGTTGTGCAGTAGGGTAAGAAGGGTAAGTGTTGGGTTGTGCAGTAGGGTAAGAAGGATATTGTGGGCTGTGCAGCAGGGTAAGAAGGGTAAGTGTTGGGTTTGCAGCAGGGTAAGAAGGGTCGTGTGGGTTGTGCAGTAGGGTAAGAAGGGTAAGTGTTGGGTTGTGCAGTAGGGTAAGAAGGGTAAGTGTTCGGTTGTGCAGTAGGGTAAGAAGGATAGTGTGGGTTGTGCAGTAGGGTAAGAAGTATAGTGTGGGTTGTGCAGTAGGGTAAGAAGGATAGTGTGGGTTGTGCAGTAGGGTAAGAAGGATAGTGTGGGTTGTGCAGTAGGGTTAGAAGGATAGTGTGGGTTGTGCAATAGGGTAAGAAGGATAGTGTGGGTTGTGCAGTAGGGTAAGAAGGGTAAGTGTTGGGTTGTGCAGTAGGGTAAGAAGGGTAAGTATTGGGTTGTGCAGTAGGGTAAGAAGGATAGTGTGGGTTGTGCAGCAGGGTAAGAAGGGTAAGTATTGGGTTGTGCAGTAGGGTAAGAAGGATAGTGTGGGTTGTGCAGTAGGGTAAGAAGGGTAAGTGTTGGGTTGTGCAGTAGGGTAAGAAGGGTAAGTGTTGGGTTGTGCAGTAAGGTAAGAAGGATAGTGTGGGCTGTGCAGCAGGGTAAGAAGGGTAAGTGTTGGGTTTGCAGCAGGGTAAGAAGGGTCGTGTGGGTTGTGCAGTAGGGTAAGAAGGATAGTGTGGGCTGTGCAGCAGGGTAAGAAGGGTAAGTGTTGGGTTTGCAGCAGGGTAAGAAGGATAGTGTGGGTTGTGCGGTAGGATAAGAAGGATAGTGTGGGTTGTGCAGCAGGGTAAGAAGGATAGTGTGGGTTGTGCAGCAGGGTAAGAAGGATAGTGTGGGTTGTGCAGCAGGGTAAGAAGGATAGTGTGGGTTGTGCAGCAGGGTAAGAAGGATAGTGTGGGTTGTGCATCAGGGTAAGAAGGATAGTGTGGGTTGTGCAGTAGGATAAGAAGTATAGTGTGGGTTGTGCAGCAGGGTAAGAAGGATAGTGTGGGTTGTGCAGTAGGGTAAGAAGGGTAAGTGTTGGGTTGTGCAGTAAGGTAAGAAGGATATTGTGGGCTGTGCAGCAGGGTAAGAAGGGTAAGTGTTGGGTTTGCAGCAGGGTAAGAAGGGTCGTGTGGGTTGTGCAGTAGGGTAAGAAGGGTAAGTGTTGGGTTGTGCAGTAGGGTCAGAAGGATAGTGTGGGATGTGCAGTAGGATAAGAAGGATAGTGTGGGTTGTACAGTAGGGTAAGAAGGGTAAGTGTTCGGTTGTGCAGTAGGGTAAGAAGGATAGTATGGGTTGTGCAGTAGGGTAAGAAGGATAGTGTGGGTTGTGCAGTAGGGTAAGAAGGATAGTGTGGGTTGTGCAGTAGGGTAAGAAGGATAGTGTGGGTTGTACAGTAGGGTAAGAAGGGTAAGTGTTCGGTTGTGCAGTAGGGTAAGAAGGATAGTGTGGGTTGTGCAGTAGGGTAAGAAGGATAGTGTGGGTTGTGCAGTAGGGTAAGAAGGATAGTGTGGGTTGTGCAGTAGGGTAAGAAGGATAGTGTGGGTTGTGCAGTAGGGTAAGAAGGATAGTGTGGATTGTGCAGTAGGGTAAGAAGGATAGTGTGGGTTGTGCAGTAGGGTAAGAAGGATAGTGTGGGTTGTGCAGTAGGGTAAGAAGGATAGTGTGGGTTGTACAGTAGGGTAAGAAGGGTAAGTGTTCGGTTGTGCAGTAGGGTAAGAAGGATAGTGTGGGTTGTGCATTAGGGTAAGAAGGATAGTGTGGGTTGTGCAGTAGGGTAAGAAGGATAGTGTGGGTTGTGCAGTAGGGTAAGAAGGATAGTATGGGTTGTGCAGTAGGGTAAGAAGGATAGTGTGGGTTGTGCAGCAGGCTAAGAAGGGTAAGTATTGGGTTGTGCAGTTAGGTAACAAGGATAGTGTAGGTTGTGCAGTAGGGTAAGAAGGGTAAGTGTTGGGTTGTGCAGTAGGGTAAGAAGGGTAAGTGTTGGGTTGTGCAGTAAGGTAAGAAGGATAGTGTGGGCTGTGCAGCAGGGTAAGAAGGGTAAGTGTTGGGTTTGCAGCAGGGTAAGAAGGGTCGTGTGGGTTGTGCAGTAGGGTAAGAAGGATAGTGTGGGCTGTGCAGCAGGGTAAGAAGGGTAAGTGTTGGGTTTGCAGCAGGGTAAGAAGGATAGTGTGGGTTGTGCAGTAGGATAAGAAGGATAGTGTGGGTTGTGCAGCAGGGTAAGAAGGATAGTGTGGGTTGTGCAGCAGGGTAAGAAGGATAGTGTGGGTTGTGCAGCAGGGTAAGAAGGATAGTGTGGGTTGTGCAGCAGGGTAAGAAGGATAGTGTGGGTTGTGCATCAGGGTAAGAAGGATAGTGTGGGTTGTGCAGTAGGATAAGAAGGATAGTGTGGGTTGTACAGCAGGGTAAGAAGGGTAAGTATTGGGTTGTGCAGTAGGGTAAGAAGGATAGTGTGGGTTGTGCAGCAGGGTAAGAAGGGTAAGTATTGGGTTGTGCAGTAGGGTAAGAAGGATAGTGTGGGTTGTGCAGTAGGGTAAGAAGGATAGTGTGGGTTGTGCATCAGGGTAAGAAGGGTAAGTATTGGGTTGTGCAGTAGGGTAAGAAGGATAGTGTGGGTTGTGCAGTAGGGTAAGAAGGATAGTGTGGGTTGTGCAGCAGGGTAAGAAGGGTCGTGTGGGTTGTGCAGTAGGGGTAAGAAGGATAGTGTGGGCTGTGCAGCAGGGTAAGAAGGGTAAGTGTTGGGTTTGCAGCAGGGTAAGAAGGATAGTGTGGGTTGTGCAGTAGGATAAGAAGGATAGTGTGGGTTGTGCAGCATGGTAAGAAGGATAGTGTGGGTTGTGCAGCAGGGTAAGAAGGATAGTGTGGGTTGTGCAGCAGGGTAAGAAGGATAGTGTGGGTTGTGCAGCAGGGTAAGAAGGATAGTGTGGGTTGTGCATCAGGGTAAGAAGGATAGTGTGGGTTGTGCAGTAGGATAAGAAGGATAGTGTGGGTTGTACAGCAGGGTAAGAAGGGTAAGTATTGGGTTGTGCAGTAGGGTAAGAAGGATAGTGTGGGTTGTGCAGCAGGGTAAGAAGGGTAAGTATTGGGTTGTGCAGTAGGGTAAGAAGGATAGTGTGGGTTGTGCAGTAGGGTAAGAAGGATAGTGTGGGTTGTGCAGCAGGGTAAGAAGGGTAAGTATTGGGTTGTGCAGTAAGGTAACAAGGATAGTGTAGGTTGTGCAGTAGGGTAAGAAGGGTAAGTGTTGGGTTGTGCAGTAGGGTAAGAAGGGTAAGTGTTGGGTTGTGCAGCAGGGTAAGAAGGATAGTGTGGGTTGTGCAGCAGGGTAAGAAGGATAGTGTGGGTTGTGCAGCAGGGTAAGAAGGATAGTGTGGGTTGTGCATCAGGGTAAGAAGGATAGTGTGGGTTGTGCAGTAGGATAAGAAGGATAGTGTGGGTTGTACAGCAGGGTAAGAAGGGTAAGTATTGGGTTGTGCAGTAGGGTAAGAAGGATAGTGTGGGTTGTGCAGCAGGGTAAGAAGGGTAAGTATTGGGTTGTGCAGTAGGGTAAGAAGGATAGTGTGGGTTGTGCAGTAGGGTAAGAAGGATAGTGTGGGTTGTGCAGCAGGGTAAGAAGGGTAAGTATTGGGTTGTGCAGTAGGGTAAGAAGGATAGTGTGGGTTGTGCAGTAGGGTAAGAAGGATAGTGTGGGTTGTGCAGCAGGGTAAGAAGGGTCGTGTGGGTTGTGCAGTAGGGTAAGAAGGATAGTGTGGGCTGTGCAGCAGGGTAAGAAGGGTAAGTGTTGGGTTTGCAGCAGGGTAAGAAGGATAGTGTGGGTTGTGCAGTAGGCTAAGAAGGATAGTGTGGGTTGTGCAGCAGGGTAAGAAGGATAGTGTGGGTTGTGCAGCAGGGTAAGAAGGATAGTGTGGGTTGTGCAGCAGGGTAAGAAGGATAGTGTGGGTTGTGCAGCAGGGTAAGAAGGATAGTGTGGGTTGTGCATCAGGGTAAGAAGGATAGTGTGGGTTGTGCAGTAGGATAAGAAGGATAGTGTGGGTTGTACAGCAGGGTAAGAAGGGTAAGTATTGGGTTGTGCAGTAGGGTAAGAAGGATAGTGTGGGTTGTGCAGCAGGGTAAGAAGGGTAAGTATTGGGTTGTGCAGTAGGGTAAGAAGGATAGTGTGGGTTGTGCAGTAGGGTAAGAAGGATAGTGTGGGTTGTGCAGCAGGGTAAGAAGGGTAAGTATTGGGTTGTGCAGTAAGGTAACAAGGATAGTGTAGGTTGTGCAGTAGGGTAAGAAGGGTAAGTGTTGGGTTGTGCAGTAGGGTAAGAAGGGTAAGTGTTGGGTTGTGCAGTAAGGTAAGAAGGATAGTGTGGGCTGTGCAGCAGGGTAAGAAGGGTAAGTGTTGGGTTTGCAGCAGGGTAAGAAGGGTCGTGTGGGTTGTGCAGTAGGGTAAGAAGGATAGTGTGGGCTGTGCAGCAGGGTAAGAAGGGTAAGTGTTGGGTTTGCAGCAGGGTAAGAAGGATAGTGTGGGTTGTGCAGTAGGATAAGAAGGATAGTGTGGGTTGTGCAGCAGGGTAAGAAGGATAGTGTGGGTTGTGCAGCAGGGTAAGAAGGATAGTGTGGGTTGTGCAGCAGGGTAAGAAGGATAGTGTGGGTTGTGCAGCAGGGTAAGAAGGATAGTGTGGGTTGTGCATCAGGGTAAGAAGGATAGTGTGGGTTGTGCAGTAGGATAAGAAGGATAGTGTGGGTTGTGCAGCAGGGTAAGAAGGATAGTGTGGGTTGTGCAGTAGGGTAAGAAGGGTAAGTGTTGGGTTGTGCAGTAAGGTAAGAAGGATATTGTGGGCTGTGCAGCAGGGTAAGAAGGGTAAGTGTTGGGTTAGCAGCAGGGTAAGAAGGGTCGTGTGGGTTGTGCAGTAGGGTAAGAAGGGTAAGTGTTGGGTTGTGCAGTAGGGTAAGAAGGGTAAGTGTTCGGTTGTGCAGTAGGGTAAGAAGGATAGTGTGGGTTGTGCAGTAGGGTAAGAAGGATAGTGTGGGTTGTGCAGTAGGGTAAGAAGGATAGTGTGGGTTGTGCAGTAGGGTAAGAAGGATAGTGTGGGTTGTGCAGTAGGGTTAGAAGGATAGTGTGGGTTGTGCAATAGGGTAAGAAGGATAGTGTGGGTTGTGCAGTAGGGTAAGAAGGGTAAGTGTTGGGTTGTGCAGTAGGGTAAGAAGGGTCGTGTGGGTTGTGCAGTAGGGTAAGAAGGATAGTGTGGGTTGTGCAGTAGGGTAAGAAGGGTTAGTGTTGGGTTGTGCAGTAGGGTAAGAAGGGTCGTGTCGGTTGTGCAGTAGGATAAGAAGGATAGTGTGGGTTGTGCAGTAGGGTAAGAAGGATAGTGTGGGTTGTGCAGTAGGGTAAGAAGGGTAAGTGTTGGGTTGTGCAGTAGGGTAAGAAGGATAGTGTGGGTTGTGCAGTAGGGTAAGAAGGATAGTGTGGGTTGTGCAGTAGGGTACGAAGGTTAAGTGTTGGGTTGTGCAGTAAGGTAAGAAGGGTAAGTGTTGGGTTGTGCAGTAGGGTAAGAAGGGTAAGTGTTGGGTTGTGCAGTAGGGTAAGAAGGGTAAGTGTTGGGTTGTGCAGTAGGGTAAGAAGGGTAAGTGTTGGGTTGTGCAGTAGGGTAAGAAGGGTAGTACATGTCTTAATATGATTCACTCAGTTAATTGATCTCATATACAGTACATGTCTTAATATGATTCAACCAGTAAATTGATCTCTCCGTATGTCATGTGTCCTTATTCTGTCAGAACGAACAGCTCAGTTATATCTGTCTAGATCAATAATATAAGTTCTTTATTAAACTAACGAGAGAAAATGACATCATGGATTTGGTAATTTAGCTAAACACAGACTTCATCAATTGCTGTCTCTCCTCTTTCGATCCTTTCACTTATATAACAGTCACTCTCTCCTTCTTTCTGCACCACTCCCCCCCCCCAACCCCAAACCGCTTTTCAATTATTTATCTCTTACATCATAATTTTAATTAAATTTTACAAGGCTGACAAATTTTTTCTCTAGCAATTATCCAGAAAAAAGAGAACATTAAAATACATTCTAGATATTTGTAAATGAATAGAAAATAATCAAAGTTTACATCTTTGCCAAAAAAGCCAAAAAAAAAAAGATACCTATATGTATAATATATAAATTTTCTTAAACTTTAATGCAGGCCCGTAGCCAGGAATATTGAATTGGGGGGGGGGGGGCCGAAAACATTTTCGGGGGGGGGGGCGAAGAAATTTTTTTCCTGGGGGGGGGAGGGGTGCCGAAGAAATGATCCTGGGGCACAGAGGCGGATCTAGACAACTTTGACCGGGGGTGCAAAACATTGACCGGGGGGGGCAAAATTGTTTTCATTGTTGAAAATTGGTCTTAGAACAAAGAATATTTCGATAATTTAATGATGTATTACCTAAACTTGCATGCCCCCCCCCCCGGCCACTCACCCTAAATCCGCCCCTGGTGGGATAGAAGAAATGTTCGGGGGGGGGGCAAAAATGGAGGCGCGAAGCGCCGAAAGCTTGCGAACGGAGAAGACGGGTTTGGGGAGGGGACCAAAGTGAGTCCCCTCCCCAAGAAATTTTTTGCAGTTCCATATCTGGAATGGTGCATTTTAGTACCGATTGTTTAGCTATTAATTAGAAATATATAATTTTAACTACGTTTCAATAATGCATGGCATGTTGCAGTTTAGTTAAAAATAATTTAAATAGTAAAGAGTTTTAATGATAAAAATTTATTGAGGCTGAGTAATTTCTAATTCCTGTTATAAATATAATGACCGTTTGTTCTGCTACACAATTGTTACATAATAGATACCTGATTTATATTATTATACTGTTTGTTTAACGTACAACCCGGGAAGAACGACAAAGATGCACGAATAAAGCTTACCTATTTGTGTGATATTTCTTTTAAAATATTGAAAACAAAGAACAGATCTATCAACAACAACAGTCGCAATTATTCAATTTAAAATAAAATTAATTCTGCTAAAAATTAAATTTGCAATTAAATAACATCACTCAGAAATCACGGAGTTTGTACTTTATTATTTTATTATACATATGTATAAAAATGAAGTCAGAAGTCAATGTTATTTTATTAACCTATTTAAGTTGCTAGTTGTCCTCAGAAGATATCAATATATAAAATTATTACAAGGTTGCGAACAGGCCCATCGACAGAAATTTCGGGCCCCTGGGCAGGGGTGACACGGGCCCCTGTGCTGATATTAATATTTTAAAAAGTTGATTGGCCAGCTCAGTCTGGGCCCCTAAAACTCGCCGGGCCCCTGGGCATTGCCCCCCTGCCCCTCCCCACTCGTTGGCACTGGTTGTGAACTTATATTATTATACGTTTCAAATTTGCAAACGTCGTGGTTTAGCACTGAATTTACCTAAATATGCTTCAGCATTTAGATTGTCTGTTAAATCTTTTTTTCAAATGCAAGCAGGAAAAGATTGCTTAGACGCTTTTGTAACATTGATCTGCGATATGGGGTGAGCATTCGTGTGAGGGTTGAGAAACTGTTCTCACACACAGCTGTTGAAGCACCAAATGCCAAATCTGGCCAAAATACCCAGAAGTGAACTTCAATAAGATTCAATCTTTTATGACCAAAAATTAGATAAGCTATATATGTAAGTAATATAGCCTGAATGATTGCCAAAATATAAACTTTTAAGTTTTTATTATTATTGATTTACTGAACAAAATGATTGATGTTTTATAGCCGTTATCATTAATTTTTTTTCAAAAAGCTCAAATCTTGCACTGGGGGGCTCAGGTCATGCACGGGGGGGTCTTAGCCCCCCCCCCCATAGCCCCCTCTGGCTACGGGCCTACTAAAATGTCACACGCAAATTTATATCTGGGTATAAATCATCCTAGTTGGCAGACCTAAAAAAAAATAAATAAAATGAATTGCTTACTTCCAAATGTTCATTTTTCACAGCGAGTCTGAGTGCAGTCCTACCCAAGGCGTCGATACAGTCCACGTTTAGGTCGGTGTATTCAATCAAAATTCTCTTGACGTTTGGGACGTCACCAAACTCAGCGGCGTGTAAAAATTCTTCCTCAACATCGACAAACTGGAGCAAACAAAGCACTATGACATTATACACAGTTAGTAGCACATAGTAAATAGTAGTGAAACAAAATATATGAATCTAATGTATATTGATTTCAGCCCGTAGCGTGAAATTTTTACAGGAGGGGCCAGGCATTCTACAGCAGAGGCCAGGCAATAGCAGGGGGGGGGCAGGTAATACATTTAACTAAGTAGAACAAATAAGCAGGGGGGCAGACAAAACGCAGGGGGGCCCGGCCACCTGCCCCCCCCCCCAGCATGCTACGGGCCTGATTGACGTAGATAATATTCAGCTTAGATTTCTTCATGGTGGTAAACAATATGCCAATGGGTGCAATAGCCATGCCCGCAGCATGCGGGGGGGGGGCAGGAAGGGGGCGGGACTCCCCCCTGCGTTTTGTCTGCCTCCCCCCCTACTTATTTGTTCTACTTAGTAAAATGTATTACCTGCCCCCCCCCGCTATTGCCTGGCCCCTGCTGTAGAATGCCTGGCTCCTGCTGTAGAATTTTCACGTTACGGGGCTGGCAATATCTCTAAGTCATGCATGACTGAATACATTTGACTTTTTACAGTCAGAAGGGCACGCCGAATACTACCAAAGCCGCGATACGATAGAACTCTAAATATACACCCCATGCTCTAATATTCAATTAAATATTACCATATACCTCACTTTAAAACCAAAAGAATATTTTATAACAGCACAATTGATAAAAATCCACAACACAAAAAAAAAACAAACAAAAAAACTATGATTTTAAAAACCCTCCATTTTAAATTTGACGGTACTTTTTTTTATTTTTTATTTTTACAAAATCCCTTTTGAGTTCTATGGCCATTGAGTGTACACTGTACACTTGTACAGCCTAACAAGTCAACATTGTACCAGAGGCTTTTAGATAAAAACAAATAAAAATCACCGTGTTTTTCGATTGTTTAATAATTCAGGGGGAAGGGGAGACTATCGATCGGTTAAAAGTTCAGCCAGGCCTTTATTTGTCGCCTGAATTTGTGGCGTTTTAGTTTTTTTTAGGTGTGTAGAGTGCATCGATCTTTTTTTTTTTTTAAACTTAACATTTGCTAAATATATTTTGATCTTGCAAATATAGTTTGTATCTAGTTTCCATAAGATAAATCCTCTATGGTCATTAATCTAACAGATAATCCACATATTCTGTTTGGAATTTTTACTGCAGGTTTGAACTAATTACTACAGGATTGGACCAGTGGCGTGGCGAGCTTAACTCACGCCAGGGGCACAATACCTTTTTAGCGCCCCCCCCCCCCAATTCAAAAACCATATAATGTTATATGTAAAATATACCATTTGGCGCCCCTTTGTGAGTAGCACCCCCGGCATGATGACCCCACCCCCTTGTCCCCCTCACTACGCCACTGGATTAGACTACTAACAACAAGCTTCGATTACTTACATCAAGTTTGAACTACTTAACGGCAGTTTTTTGAATAATTACTACAAGACTACCTATTTCATTTTTAGATTCATTACAACACTGCAGGTTTGGACTTCTTACACAAGTGCAGGTTTGGATTACTCACTGCAGGATTGGACTTCTTACACAAGTGCAGGTTTGGATTACTCACTGCAGGTTTGGACTTCTTACACAAGTGCAGGTTTGGATTACTCACTGCAAGTTTGGACTTCTTACACAAGTGCAGGTTTGGATTACTTACTTAAAGTTTGGACTTCTAGCATTCTAACTAAAGTTCAGGCTTAGATTGCTTAATGCAGGTTTGTACTACTTACAACAGGCTAGGTCCACTTACCGCAGGCTTGGCCGAAGCGTCCGAGTCCTGTGACATGCTGGACATGAAGCTGTACCTCGTTGAGCCGGGCCTACGACGTCCCTTCCCATTGTTCATGGGGATGTCCACCTTAATGCGAGACAACACGGTCATCATGTTGGACGGCATTGTGTTCGTTCTCTGTGGCGCCCCGCCCCCACCGTGACCTTTGCCCCTCACAATCTTAGCCAACCCTGGCGTACTCATGATTGTTTGTTATTTGGCTATCTGCACTGAAATTTTTTTCTTGATATAGAATTACAGTCACAACATCAGTTTATTAGAACAAAATGATTCAGCACATTGATCCGTATCAATCCAAAACTTCACTCGAACGAGTTAAACTAATCCGGTTCATACAAAATAATGATCCGTTAAATCCAGAAAAATTATCGATTTAGGAGAAAAAAGAACACTGACCCATATAATTTACAACTTGGATTTAAAAAAAAAAATCTCGCTAAATTGTGTGAACTGAAACACCAAGCCTGTCTTTTAGTTTCATCTTATAGAACACGTGAGTTGAATATCTGATATGTCTGAAGTCTGTTGTACACAATATATTTCTTTCATTATCCATGTTTGTTAATTTGACTTGAAATAGTTACATCTTGTCAACGGAAAACTGAAAGAGAGTAACATACTGATTGGTTTAAAAGATGAAGTTTATTACCTAGTAAACTAAACAAATATGGCAGCGTTAACTATATGAAGCAAGCACCTAACAGACATAAACATGGCTGCGTTATCTACCTAAAGCAAGCACCTAAAACAAACATAATACAAGCTCTTTTTCGTGTATGACCTGGTTACGTAATTACGGTCCTTCCTAACCAGTAGCGTAACTACCATTATTGGAGCAAAAACACAAAAACCAACCCATTTATGTGAAAAAGTAAAGTTCTCTTAGTCGTATCGGGCCATCGGGGCAGATGAAGTGTAGAATTCATCTGTTTCAATAAACTCGGCATATGAAGGGATTGTGTGGTTAGCACAACGCCCAGCCGCCTTTGCTCCCCCAACTTAAGTCAGGTATCCATTTAAAGCTGGGTAGACTTACGGGACGACTTTGAAAGAAATTTCACCTTGAAAAAATTCACATGATTCTCGCCCAGGATCGAACACTGGACTCTAAGGTCGACAGTCGTGTATCTACACCACTCGGCCATCCGAGTGAAGTAAAGTACTTAATAGTGGAAAATGCTGCCCCTTACGGTGGCAAAATGAATGTCGCCCTTTTGGTCTTTCCCTGTTACAGCACTGCCCAAATCAGACCTGACGGGAAGGGAAGAAAATTTAGCCATGAATTCTGTTGGAGGATATCGACTTAACGTCGCTTGAATCAAAGTCGATGTTGTGACTCTGACAGAAGCGCCAAAAGGTATTTTAATTGTTGTTGTTGTTGTTGTTTTAATATGACCACTATGAATACTTTCAACATTGTACTAAACATCAACTGAGAGATACAGTACCGACCTTTATCAAAGAATGGACTCGCTGTTAGAATATTATTAAGAATAATAATAATACATTTCTTTTTTTGGAAACGAAATACAGAAAATTACTTCAACATTCTAAGCTAGAACCTAAAATCAACAAAGAGAAGAGAAGAAAGAATCCATCTAGACGATCTGTATAAGCTAAACTTTAAAAAAAAAAAAGAAAAAGCTTAAGAGCATAAACACGATTAATTAATTAGGTCTTGTGACCTAACACGTGATCTAACTTTACTGAGAAATATATTGGAGTGTGGAGAGATCTTGAATCGATCTGGGGACAGGGAGAGTATAGGATTTCATTTTCCAACGCATGATAATATTCCAGTCTTATTGTAAAAGGCGGAGGGTGAAGAGGGGGGGGGGAACGGATAACTGATTAAAAACATACAAAAGAGTTCACGCGTGTCGAATGAGTTGTTAACAAATAGACAGTATTACATTCTCTCTGAACTGTATGGGTCTAAAAAAGAGAATAAAGGGTAAAGTTCTGTAATGGACATGTTGTGTGTTGCACACTCGAAGTGTAGACTTATGGTGCAATCGTAGGTACTGTAAGATTTGCGACTGTAGGTACTGTAAGACTGCGACTGTATGTACTGTAAGGTTGCGACTGTAGGTACTGTAAGGTTGCGACTGTAGGTACTGTAATTGTTGGTTGAGGCGTATCGTCGTTTTCGGTGCTGTCAATTTTATATTAAATCAAAATGTCGTATCATATTAGGGTTCATATCATGGTTGATTCAACAATTTAACCACCGTTGCGAGCAAAATGTCATATCAGTGAAATGTCAAGACCACTGCATGCCACCAAATCGTCATAAACATATATTATCAGCGCCAATGACATGTTGAATGTTGCATCATGTAGAACTGTTTCACTTACAAAATGAGTCAACAAAAGAACCATGGTCTAAATTTATTATGACAGCACAAAGAATAATAAAATAAAGAATAACAAAAGCTGAGCATAATGTAATGCACAACTCCACAATATATATCCAATTATCCAATCCCTAAACACAATTTCTTATCAATCTCTCGAGCAACTGCTACGGTCATCATACTTCTTCAACTTTCGCGTTCATGGTCAACTAACTGTCCTCTGACCACCTCAACCAAATCTTCTTAGCCTTGACTTTTCACCCACATACTCTTCACGATCACACTCAACACTTGAAAAGTTCAACAAACACACTACACATTCAAGGCAAGTTCCCTTAAGCCATCGCAGCAGATTGAAATTTAGAAATCATCTGTTTCTATAACCTCGGTGTTGTAAAGGGATTGTGTGATTAGCACAACGCTCCGCCGCCTTTACTTCTTCAACTTAAGTCAGGTACCCATTTAAAGCTGGGTGGACTTGTGAGACTTTTAACCAACTTTGGCTAGGACGGAAAAATTCCCTTCGTTCTTTGCCGAGGATCGAACCCAGGACTATCAGGTCGAGAATCTACACCCACTCGGCCATCCCTCCCACAAGAATGATAAGAAGAAGTATAAAAGGGCATGAAAGAAGATGAGGGCCGTTCTTTTGGTTAAGGAAAACATTTTCCGAACTCTCTTGCAGTTTAAGAATAATATGATAGGCCGTCAGCGCCAATTTAACATTTATGTGGGGTCAGTACGGGGCCAGCTTGTCATAGGTTATTAGGGCCAAAGATATAAAAGCGAAGGCCATAGCGTTTTCCATAGGACCCCCAAATAACGTTTCTCTATGATAGGCAGTGGCGTCATTTCACCAAAATGTGGGGGGGGGCAAAAAATGTTTTGGGGGGGGGGGGGGCTAATAGCGTCTGGATTTCATTTTTCCATTAATTAAGTCATCAAAATCCATTGATTTAACCAATTAATTTAATTATTTTAAGAATCTTGGGGGGGGGGGGGACAAGGCCTCCCCCTCCCCCCCCAAATGACGCCACTGATGATAGGACCCCCAAATAACGTTTCCCTATAATAGACCCCCCCAATAACGTTTGCCTATGATAGGACCCCCAAATAACGTTTGCCTATGTTAGGTCCCTCAAATAACGTTTGCCCATGACTACAAATGAACTTTTGCCTCAAAAAAATTTAAACACAAATATGGTGAATATGAGCAGTGGAGGTCTTGTGAGGTCAATGTGCGGTCAAGTACACAAACAAAATTGTCTAGCAAGGACAGTGTATTTCGACCTTGGTTTTCATCCGGTGATAGACGTGTCCCACAGGATAAGTGAAATGTCATTAAACCAGTTTGAAGAAAGGTCGCCAGTTGTCTGCGTGACTCATCACCAAACCACGTACCCAAATTTCGCATTAGAAAAAAAAGCATTTATTCGCGAACTTACGTGTGAGGGTTACCTGCGGACATACTTTCATACTCTTTGGGGTACAGTCGCGAAAACGATTGAGAACTGGTACCCGGTTAGATTAACGATCAAATCACCGCGGAGTCATCCAAGGGTCAGAGGTCAGTATGGCAGACCAGAGACCCCCTTCCACACTGTCACACCTGTACAAACAAACACTAAGGCTGTCTTACCTAAGATGAAAATGATAATGTAGAGCCAAATAGCCACACTATCGAACTGCGTGTAATTCGTGGTGACATGCTTCAACGGTAAATTAAAGATAAAAAAAAACAGATTTTTGAAACAAAGACATGTTTAGGTATAAATTGCCTCTTTTAACATCAATGAAACAAAGAGATATTTATGTATAAATTGCCACTTAAAAAAATTATAATTAAAAAAAAAAAATATATATATAATTCCCACTTTTAAATCAAAAAAAAAAAATTATAAAAATTCCACTTTTAAATAAAAAAAGTATTAAGGTAGGTAAAAAACACCTAAATTTCAAAAAAGAGATGTTTCAGCAATTCCTTAACATTACACCGCTGAGTAAAAATAAAAAAGGAAAAAAAAATCGCATGAAAAAGAATCACTTGAACAAAAAATGTGTACATTTTTTAATAGGGTTAAAAAATAGGCAAATTATATTATTTGTTATGCGTTTTGACGTATATCAAATAAACAATTAGACCTATGTTATGTTTCATATTGCAGAATTTTTGTTGTTTTTTTTTCTGAAATTTACATGTTTTGAAGTGGCCAATGACAGTCATGGATGATTTCAACATTTTAAATTCTTTTACTACAATCACTCGTTAGACGGATGTAATGGGAGATTTGAAATCAATTACCAGTAATCACCCATTTCTCTAAGCGTAATCGATTATTAACTTTGAACATATGAGTATTATCGATGACGATACATAGTTATATAACATGCGAGTCAAAAAATCAATTCTTGCTAAGCCCGAGGCTAAGTAAATTTTTGTTATAATTTTTAATATAAAGAGTGAAAAGATTGTTTTCAAACGATCTATAACTCCACCAATCATCAAACAATGTTTGATAATGTACGCCAATCAAATCATTTTAGTCTTGTTGGTTTAAACAATGAATAAAACATTTCCATCGTTTAGTTTAAAATTTAAATCACAGAATTCACTGTTCAGGATTGTTAAACACACATAAACACATTCACACATAAACACATTCACACATAAACACATTCACACATAAACACATTCACACATAAACACATTCACACATAAACACAAAATCACACACACACACACACAGCGTTGAAAGCAAAAAGGAAACATGATTGTGTTAACATTTGGATGACGTTTTCAGTACAATAATTTTATAATCAATACCCTCTAGCCTTCGTGTTTCTGACATTAGCGAAATAAGGAAGAGGAAAAAATTGATATATTTCTATCGAGTGTGTCCTTCTTCGTGCCAACTCTATAATCTTCTTAAGTACATAAAACCATAAAAAAAAAATTAATAAAGTTAAAAAAAAATTAATAAAGATTCACAGTTGGTAGCATAAAACGTTTCTTGCAGTTAATCAGATTATAAAAAAAATGTTTTACTATATTCGCAATACAATTTTAAGGGTTAAAAGAAAGAAAAAAAAAAGACATATGAACTAATGACAAAAAATACATTTATTTTCACGGAAAGTCAAGCGGCGTAGAGAGAGCGTTCTATTGTCGATCTGAGGGTCCCGGGCTCAATCCTCGGCCCAGGTTCTGGTGAAAGTTGGTTGAAAGTCACACATATGGCCCACTTGAGACCAATTACAGTGATTGATAGTATTCAACAATTTGGCCAGACAAGTATTTTACAATTCTACCCTTTCATTAGAAGAACTGTTTGAACGCTGCATGTGGATTGAGCAGCAAGCTAAATTAACTTAATTTCAATGTATCTCAAACGACAAAACAATGTTGTCTGGACTTTGCCAGCAGTACTTTTTTGTATGTATGTAAATGTATTGTATGTCAGACCATTGTAAAAAAAATAAAAGTAAAGTTCTCTTAGCCCTAATCGGCCATTGTGGCAGATGAAAAGTAGAATTCTTGTGTTTCAGTAGCTACAGCATATAAAGGGATTGTGTGGTTAGCACAACGCCCAGCCGTCTTTACTTCCCCAACTTAAAGTCGGGTACCCATTTCACGTGTAAAAAAATTTCCCATGGTTCTCACAGAGGATCGAACCCAGGACTCTCAGGTAGACAGTCGAGTATCTACACCACTCGTCCACCCGTCCCACTAGTCCATTGCAAACTAAGATACAAATTTTTTTTTTTAAATGGCAGCGGCTATATCTGAGTTAAGAAAATATCAAGATGTAGATACAAAAGATGTAGGCCTATATTAAGGTTGGAGTTTGTGCTCCTTTGGAAATAAAAGGGAAAAGATAATAACAGTGTCAATTTTGCTTTGTGCGGGAACCTTCCTAAGTCGGGACCCCGTGCGTGACCCCGCCGTGAAATGAGCCACTGAGTGTCAGCCCAACTGCCTCAAGTAATGAGTACAATGTGACAACATTCAATAACTTTCTTTGTCCAGTTTCTAAACTTAGTAACCAAAGTCAGGGTAAGGGTTCCTTATATAAATATTTTCGCGACTTCCTCAAATGAATGAATATTCACATGTTCATCTGCTCAGAGGCGGATCTGACGGTATACCCCCCCCCATGGGCATTAGCTTGGGAAAAGTTCCCCTAAAAGCACAATACATTTGTATTATTCTTTCAACAGTGGCTCATTTTTTTTCTGCCCCGGAAATTCAATCTATCTAAATCCGTCCCTTATATCACTGAAATTCATTAGGTCTGCTGTGAGCCGGATGGCAGTTGACTCTACCAAGTGATTGTGTGCTAGGAATGCAGAAACACATTGATGTGATTTTTTAAGTAGATTACTTTATATTAACGGCGACCCACCACAAATTAGTTCGCGACCCCATACTCGCACCAAAATTACACTTAGCAAAACTACAATGCAGGGTACCAAACATGGGCGCAACCGATGTACGGGTCGTGCGGGTCCTGATCCTACCAAAAATCAAGCCACTGGTTTTCGACCCTACCAAAGTTTGGGGGCAGACATACCAATCTTCATCTTCCCTAATATTTTGGACCCTACCAACTTCAACATACTGGTTGCGCCCCTGGTACCACCGAAGGAGCACGAAGGAGAGGTCGTCCTAGAAAGAAGTTTTAAGGAATGGACAGGTCAACATGTAGCGACTGTAATGGTGGACAACAGGACAAAGAGACACTGCAGTAGCCCTGAATTCCTCCCGCCGGCCCCCCCCCACACACACAAGACAAAAATTGTTTAGGGATAAATGACGATGATGATGGTATACGGACCATCCTATGAAAAAATCTTTTACATAAAAGACTATAACCATGGGCGCAACCGATGTACGGGTCGTGCGGGTCCGGACCTTACCAAAAATCAAGCCACTGGTATTCGACCCTACCAAAATTTGAGGGCAGACATACCAATTTTCATCTTACCCAGTGGCGCAACCCGGGGGGGGGGGGGGGGGGGGGGGGCTGGGGGGGGGGCTTGAGTCCCCCCCCCCCAGGCCAAATCACCAATACATAATTAATGTTATAAAGTTACAAAAAAGACTATCAAACTGACTTTTTTCATAATGTGAGCCCCCCCCCCCCCAGCATTTTTTGATGGTTGCGCCACTGATCTTACCTAATATTTTGGACCCTACCAACTTCAACATACTGGTTGCGCCCCTGACTATAACAATTATAATTCAATTCACAAAAGAATATAACAATAATAATTCAATTTACAAATGACTATAACAATAATAATTCAATTCACAAAAGACTATAACAATAATAATTCAATTCTAATTAAGAAACGTTTGTTTAAAAAATAAACAAGTTAAAAAAAGCCAAGAAAGAAGTTTAACAACAATTTGTTGGCTGATAAACTCAAATCGTTAACATTCGTTTCATTTCGTCAGGAAATCGATTGTCAACGAGAAATTGTTCATTTTGACCAAAACGTTTTGTTTCCTGATATATTTATTTTTAAATCTTGAATTGATGACGTGGGTAAAGCGTTTCAGCCTTCAGCCCCACTGCGTCATTAGGGGGTGTTGGAGGTGGGTGGGTATTATAAGTCAGTCTCAGAGTTTATATTGTAACAGCTAGATGACAGAAAGAAATTCCTATCACAGGGCCATCCCCGTAGCGTGAAAATTCTACAGCAGGGGCCAGGCAATAACAAAGAGGGGGGGGGCAGGTAATACATTTTACTAAGTAGAAGAAATAAGCAGAGGGGGGCCAGACAAAACGCAGGGGGTGGCGGCCCCCTGGTCCCTCCACACGCTACGGGCCTCCACAGGGCCAGGGAAAGTTAGATTAAATGCCATTCATATGGTCCACAACAAGAACTTACAGTTGTTGATTTACAACACAAAGTTAAAAAAAAGTTTAAAAAAACGAACAAACAATACCGGACACGATTAACGAATGAAAGTCAATTTGCAAAATTGTACCAAAAAAAATATTTTTATCTAGAAACTGTTCACAAATTATCACCCTTTGGCACAACTTATTAGAGTAGTCCATAAACTAAACATTTGACTGTTAGAATTATTTGTATTCAGTCGTGAGAATTTTTTTGATCGTTATCAGAAATGTGGAGATAGTCGTGACGTGTAATCCGACTGTCACGCTGTTTGATCTCCTGCCCAGTCACGTGGTTTTGAAAATATAAACAATGGTTCCAGTAGACCAGCTGTCAGTGTTACATGACAGGCTCTGTACTGCCAACTTTGATATTTTTTTTTATCCAGATCTAAATATGTTAGGATACATTTAGATACAATCCAATCAATGTTATATAATAGATAAAAAATGTGTCTGTTTTCTGTAAGTTTAGTATTATTTAGATATATATCATATTTTTTCTGGATTTTTCTTCAATTTAATAGTTGGCAGCCCAGTACAGCAGAACTGGGAAGCAGAAGCGAACAAGGAGAAGAATAATCGAAAGTAAGTCAAAAAGGAGCCCACCCAGCTGAGACTGCACAAAAACCCTTTCTGCAACAAGACCAATTCTTGTGATGTGTGGCTTTCAAAGAAATACGGGGGCCCAAAGACGAAAGCCTCCCCTTTTAAAGTTATATATGTGGGAGCATAGGGTTAATGTCTAAAGTAGGTCTTCAGAAAACGTAATTATAGTCTATGTATCGTTTCAAAACGCCTCTATTTCAAACTCCACTATCCCAAGGGGCTGGGATTTGGGCGAGTGGGTGCAAGCTAATTGGTTAAATAACATTCAGGATCCATAATAACATTCATGATTATAGGAATTTAGTAATGTTTAAAAAGGGGGGGGGTATTTCCTCTTAAAATGGTGGTGGGGGCTCTATTCAGTCGCCTAGTTTGCCTGTCCGTAAAGTACGGCCCTGTTGTAGACTCTTAAGTTCCTACAGTAGATCAAAATGTAAGATTTCCAACATAGAAAGGTCAATATATGGTTTCTATTACAAATGAGCCACGTATCGACTTAAAATACTTCAGACTGGCATATCACGTCAAACAGTGATACCTTGCTAATGATTTGCAGCAATTTTTTTTTTTTTAAAAGGGAAGTAGAAATTGTATTTGCCTAGTATATAAGTATTTGAAATATCACATGTTTAGAAATCGATGCCTTTAAGCTATATATAGCGCTAGCAAGGCGAACTACTCTGAAATATAATAGCTGGTTTATTATGGATGAGTTAATGCAGGGGAGGTAAGATTGACGCAACATATGACAAACGTCTTTTTACATTTGTGTATGTGTGTTTGTTTGTGCGTGTGTGTGTGTGTGTGTACTGGTGTGATGGTTAAAAAAAAAAGACAATGTGTGTTCGCTTTATAAAGGTTACTTACTTAAATCCTCACAGATGTTTGTAATAACATAAATTTGTTCTAAATTTGTTGGAGAGAAATCTTTTTTTTTATTGATTTTTTTGGAGATCATCGAATATTATTATTAGATGGTAATTGTATTACTATTGCTGTATAACTATGTCAAGTTCATTAAATAGAGACCACTACATTGCAAAACGAAAGACGAGCAAAACCAATAACAACAACTCTCCAGTTTTAAATATTTTAGTAAAGAGTTAAGTTCCCTTAGCCCTAAAGAACCATCGGGGCAGACGAAGAGTAGTACTCGTCTGTTTCTTCAACCAGGACATATGAAGGGATTGTGTGGTTAGTACAACGCCCAGCCGCCTTAACATCCCAAACTAATGTCAGGTACCCAATTAAAGCTGTGTGGGTTTAGTGGGATGATTGGTGGGGGCGGCGGGGGGGGGACTTTTAACCAAAATTTCACCTTGAAAGTTTCCTTTGGTTCTCACTAAGAATCGAACCCTCGACTCTCAGGTCGACGGTCAACAGAGCTCGGCCAACCATCCACCAAACTAAAGAAGTAGTTAGAAATATATTTTTGAATTTTCGTAAATGAAAGTATCTGTTTGGTTATAATAATTTTTTTTTGATGCTGCTAAACATGTTCTTTATGTAAGTATAGCAAGTAGACGTATACGACTCCCCTGCCTCCGCCCTCACCCACCCCCTCTACTAAGTTAATACCTTTCATTCTCTAAGTTTAGAACCTGTTGTGTCAGAAAGTTAACTTCCAACGATAAGTCACTGTCATCATACTTTTAGAGCATTTTCGAAAAAAAAAAATGCTCTATTGCCCCCGTTTTGTCTGTCCGTCCGTGTACAACCATATGTCCTAGACCCATGATGTATATATCATTTTGTAGGTCTTGGCCTGCCAAGAAATGACTTTTTCCATTTCGCGATCTGACCTCTCAGGGCCGTAAAAGGGGCCTTAGTACCGTTTTTTACTATATAAGATATATTAATAAAGGAGCGCTATATCTCAGCAACTATAAGTCCTAGACCCATGATGTATATATCATTTTGTAGGTCTTGGCCTGCCATGTGTACATCAAAAGTTCATTTCGCGATAGGACCTCTGAGGGCCGGGCTTCAGGGCTCCTAAGGGGCTTATATATTATATATACACCTTGTACGTTCAATAACCCGTTCATTTGGTGCGAAATACTGCAGCACGTAGTTTCACCAAGATTTATTAAGAAACTCATCAAATGAAATGGTAAGCTTGTGTTCTGAGTTTAATTGAAAGTATCAGAACTATGCAACAATTGACGGAGTTTTCGGACGATTAAATGACTATAATTTAGAATGTTTTCAATTATGAGTCCTATTTCAGTAACCACAAACCACTTGTAGTTCGATTTAAGAGACAATAATTTTTTTTCAAATATAAAGAAACGTCTTTATAATTTTTTTTTTACAAATATATGCATTACACAATTGAATTTATAAACATTTCCAAAATTTACAAATATTTACTGAAAGCTAACAAACGTACTGATACATAACACGAAAATGCGCTAACACGTCCTGTGTCCAGAATGGAACAGGATTTTCTTTCTGATTTTTTTTTTTTAAAATCGCAGTTTTAAGTAATTTTCTTACAAAAACCTAAATGACTGAAAGCCTCCATTAGATAACAACAACAACAACAACACGGAAGTATTCCATTTCAACCACTGTCACTGATCTACAGGCATCTTCCAATAATATATTTTTTTTTAATTTACTTGACTAAGAACCACGGCGCTTGGTTTACATTCTATTGCTACATATTCGTGATCGTGGATAAATTACATTTATAAACATAATATATCATTGTTCTAAATAAGAGGAATAGTAAAACTAACACAACTTAATAGAACATATCCTTTTCAGGTAATGAAATAGCTGTACAATTTGAGGAAGATATAAATTGAAATACACAAACAGGCATTAATCACACACCTCCTGTGGCTATGTATCTTTCAACAAAAAAAATCATTTTTTCATTCCTGTCCCAGAAATGAAGAAGAAAAAAGAAAAAGTCATCCCCTCATTCTCCTGCTTCACTTCAACCAGAAACTATTCATGAATTGAAACAATATCAGCTCAGGTTAATGGTGAAACGGGGGGGGAATAAATAAAAAAAAGAAGCATAAATCTAAACTGTTTCTTTTCGTTATCGTTTCATTCCGTGGCTTAGCTGACAGAAGATTTGATCAATGACAATTATCACGATGGCAACCAATGGGAGTAGCACTAGGCATTCGATGGTGGTTTTTTCTGTACATGTTCCATCAGCCGTAGGCCGCTGCCGTCAATAGTTCGGCTGGTTCCGGCGCGCGTGCTGGCGTTACCAATAATAGTTCAATTCTTTCGCAAGTGCGTGCCTCACTGTCACTCTCTTCCCCCCCCCCACATACCCACCCATCACACCGCCATGTTTCTCCCTCACCCCACCCCATCCCCCCCCCGCCCCCATACCTTTTCTATCCTACATTTGAAGCCTCAGTTGAACTGTGTTAAGTCCGGAAGTACATACATAGAAATTAAGTGATGGTTTAACGTATGCAAATGTAGCTACATTAACATGGAGGTAGTTAAAACAGGTAAATGTTTATAGGCTCTGGGATAGGTAAAACAGGTATATGTTTATAGGTAGTGAGATAGGTAAAAACAGGTATATGTTTATAGGTAGTGAGATAGGTAAAAACAGGTATATGTTTATAGGCTCTAGTATAGGTAAAACAGGTATATGTTTATAGGCTCTAGTATAGGTAAAACAGGTATATGTTTATAGGTACTGATAGATATCAGTAGCGATATTGGGAATGTTCGAGATGATGTTATATGGAAAATAATATAAAGACGATGTTCAGTTGAGAAAAAGCGATTGAAAAAAGAGAGTTGAGGCAATCTGAGTCAGTTAAGGGTGTTCAGTTCAGTTAGTAGAGTATCTGAGTACATACAGAAGTTTTAGTTGAATGAATCATTGCTAACATACATACATACACACGTACAATACATACCAACATACATACATACATACACAGGGCCGCTTTATCCTATAGGCAAAGTAGGCACTGTGCCTAGGGCCTACGAAAGCCAGAACATAAAGTGATAACAAGTGCATTCTTGAAAAATATAAAAAAATGAAATCGGGAGGGACTTTGACTTTGAAGGGGGAAGGGCCTAATGACCTTAAAACGTCTGTGTACATAAATATAACACAAAAGAATTTATTAGATTTACAGATCTTTAAATAAGTAGAGAGAAAAATAACGAAGCCTATATTAGATAAATAGAGAGAGAGAGAGAGAAAGAGAGAGAGAGAGAGAGAGAGATGGGGAAAGGGGGAGGAGGTGAGAGAGAGAGAAAGGGGAAGGATAGATTACAGCTCTCAAAATTTGCGCACTTAGTTTAATGAGGCAAGTGAACACAATGGAAACATATTCAGTTTAATGAGGCAAGTGAACACAATGGAAACATATTCAGTTTAATGAGGCAAGTGAACACAATGGAAACATATTCAGTTTAATGAGGCAAGTGAACACAATGGAAACATATTCAGTTTAATGAGGCAAGTGAACACAATGGAAACATATTAAGTTTAATGAGGCAAGTGAACACAATGGAAACATATTCAGTTTAATGAGGCAAGTGAACACAGTGGAAACATATTCAGTTTAATGAGGCACGTGAACACAATGGAAACATATTCAGTCTAATGAGGCAAGTGAACACAATGGAAACATATTCAGTTTAATGAGCCAAGTGAACACAATGGAAACATATTCTTTCACAAAGTAATTCAAACAGTTGAGAAATTGACGCTTTAGATCTATGTATTTAATTGTATCTGATGCTATTTCATGTTTTCTGATGACGTATGTTACCTGTAAGCTGAATGCCATCCTTAACGCAAAGTAAACTATTTGTATGGGAATGACCAACATTTATCACATTTAAAACATCTTCTGGGCGATTTCCGCTGAGCACAGGTTTCCGACCGCATCTCTGCCATATGAATTACGCAACTTTCAATTTTTCTGACAATGACGTCATCAAAAACTGTATCTCATTTTCTGTGACACGTCGTTGTTCATATTTGACTATCATACTCATAGATATATGTACATCTATGTGATCGTACTCGCCGCTTTTTCCTATCGACTTTCTATGACCATTTTTTTTCCCCACCTGTATTTCCAGGTTGTTGCTTGTTTTTTTTTTTGTTTTTTTTTTATCTGTCTCAACTACCTGCAAACAGAATGAGCCATAGAGATAAGGGCAGACTATATAACACTGTCACAGATTACTTCATCGCTGCTACTATCGCTGTTCAGGTCTATCGATGTGTCAGCACATCAAAAGTATATGCAGTGGTGTATCATTGATTGTCTCCGTGGAGTTTGGCCAGATTTATGGCACATTGCACTGCTAATGGTGATAAAACGAAGCCTGGTGAATAGCCAGCTATTTATGTTTCGTACTGTACCTTTTTTTTATATATATGTCTGCGTTCTATGTTTCGTACTTTTGTTATATGTCTGCGTTCATTATATTTCGTTTTTCCTAAAAGTACAAGAAAAAAAGTGAATAAATTTGGAGGAAAATTGAAGTGACTTAATTTTAAAATGAAATACATTCACAAACAAAAGACGTAAATGAATAACATGAAGGCAGTGATGGTTGCGCGCCTTCAGGGCCGGCATAAGTTAGGTTGCGGAGCACAAACAAGAGTCAGGGGCCACTGCCCTTAGTGGCACCGTTGGATGCAGTAGCCTGCTACAAACAAAATGGGTGGAAATATGTAATAATACGGTCTCCAGTCAGTGTTAGGGCCAGAGATTAATTGGCGACAGCCGTCGGGACATTGTCAAAACGAGATGTGCTTGGTATCTGGCTGTGGACTTGTGTGCTGTCTTTGCACGTGTGTGCTGTCTGTGTGCGTTTGTGCTTCTATATGCGTGTGTGCTGTCTGTGTGCGCGTGTGCTGTCTATGTGCGTGTGTGCTGTCTATGTGCGTGTGTGCTGTCTGTGTACTTGTTTGCTGTCTGTGTGCGTGTGTGCTTCTGTGTGCGTGTGTGCTGTCTGTGTGCGCGTGTGCTGTCTGTGTGCTGTCTTTGCACTTTGAGCTGTTTGTGTGCACGTGTGTGCTGTCTGTGTGCTTGTGTGCTGCCTTTGCGCGCGTGTGCTGTCTGTGTGCGTGTGATCTGTCTGTGTGCTTGTATGCTGCCTTTGCGCGCGTATGCTGTCTGTGTGCGTGTCTGTTATCCGAGTGCTGTCTGTGTGCTTTTGTGCTTTCTGTGTGCTGCCTGTGTGCTTGTGTTCTGTCTGTGTGTTTATCGTTCTGTCCGTGGGATTGTATGTCTTTGTACTTCTGTGATGTCGGTAAATGATTGTGTGAATGGGCGATGTAACGGATGTGTGCTTGTGTGTTATCTGGACTCACTATGTGTGATTATTTGTTTTGTGGAATTGTCCACTGTCTGTGTGGTTATTAACATATTGTATTTGGGTATGTGTCAGAGAGTGTTTGTGTATGTGTGTGTTGTCAGCGTGTTCTGAGTGTTCCTGTAAGTGAGATTGTCTGCTCTGTCTGCTTTAGTGGTGTGTCTATGTCATATTAATAGGAAATCACATCCGCACAAATAATTATACAAGCCATAATTGTTGAATTCAAACACATGAAATCCTTAATCAAAAGAATATCTAAAATCCATCCGAACAAAAGATCACAGTACTACTATTGACAGTCCTCCCTCTCCAAGTGTTCTCCCCACGCTTACCCCTAGTTGTTTTTAAAAACAAAACCAGATCTCTCCTCACTCATTACTCATAACCAGTGCCCCCAAGAGGGGAGGAGCAGGGGGGGAAATGCCCAGGGGCCCGGCGAGTTTTAGGGGCCCGGACTGAGCAGGCCAATCAACTTTTGAAAATATTACTATCAGCACGGGGGACCGTGACAGCCCTGCCCAGGGGCCCGAAATTTCTGTCGGTGGGCCTGCTCATAACACACCCTTTTCTAAATTCAATTCACCCCACCATAATATCCTGACAATCTATGTGTGATATTTTTTTCAGCATAAATTTATTTTACGATTTAAAAAAAATACTATTAATATCTAACATACATTGTTTGACTCCTCTTAATTTCCATACTTGTAATTTTTATTCCATTTAAATTATGTGGGATCTAACATTTTTTTTTTAAAAAAAGGCCTACAAAAAGTAAGGTGCTATTTAGATTAGCGACGGATGGCCGAGTGGTGTAGATACTCGCCTGTCGACATGAGAGTCCTGGGTTTGATCCTTTATGAGACCCATGGGAATTTGTTTCAAAGTCCCACTGGTCCACCGTCATTTAAACGGTTACCTGAATTAAGTTGGGGAAGTAAAGGCGGCTGGGCGTTGTGCTAACCACACAATCCCTTCATATGCCGAGGATATAGAAACAGATGAATTCTACACTTCATCTGCCCCGATGGTCCTTTCGGGCAAAGGGAACTTTATTCATTTTCTTTTTTTATGAAAAAAAAATGTGCACTTTTAAATATGCAGTGTTATTCTATCGTTGACTGAAAAAAAACTATCAAGAATAAGTTATAGTGTTGGAAGTATGGGTAAATGTCTGGCGCTCATTTGCTCACAAATTGGCCACCGCACGGCGCTACTTAAATAAAAATGCACCGAAAAAGTTCGCTATATTATATTTGAGAGCAAAAAGAAATATTACTACTTGTACTGTATATGTTTCCTTCATGTTTTTGTTTTAAAATACCTTCATTTCAAGCTGTATAGCCTGTGGACTGACGGTACTTTACACCTTGCATGTCGAATGACATTGTGTGACATGTCAACCATCTCAGTGACATCAATCAACTGTAAGCCGTGCCCATAGCAAGAGAACATAGAGGATGAGTTGTTTTGATTTCCTTGCATTAACAATCACAAAAAATGAAAAAAAAAGAGAGACATTGACGCATTGCACTGCTAGACATGTAGACACTTCATGGCTAATGCTTGATCAGAGACTGGGACTTATGTATTTTTTTGATTAGATACGTTACGACTTTTACACTCTTACTACAACGCTTTATAATGTATTATTGATATTTATTTTAAACAACAATAGAATGGGACCGCATATTTAAAAAGAAGAAAAATAGTATAATGAAACTTAAAATATGGTGTTGTGCTCTTTTTTTTTTTTGTTTTTAAATCCCCACAAAAGCTGAGAGTGGAATAATTATGGAGGCGCCACGGGAAACATACGTTTGTGACCAGCTTAACGCCCACGCTTCCACTTACAGTGGGATCATTCATCAGGAACGGAAACAAATCTCCGAGTCTCTCAGCTCGGATCTAATCCGAACCATTCCAATCGGCAGTAGGGCATCTATACGTCACGACATCTGCCCCACGTCAGCCGAGTTTGAACCCGGTGGGGGGGGGGGGGAGGTAAAAAGGTGAAAGTCGCGTGCTTCATGATATTTAATAGCGCAATAATATCTGTCACCCACGTGAAAAATTTCCAACAAAATTGTTTCAAAAACATTTAACACCAATTTAAAAAAACAAACATTTCGCGATAGGACCTTTGAGGGCCGGGCTTCAGGGCTCCTAAGGGACTTATATATTATATATACACCTTGTACGTTCAATAACCCATTCATTTGGTGCGAAATACTGCAGCACGTAGTTTCACCAAGATTTATTAAGAAACTCATCAAATGAAATAGTAAGCTTGTGTTCTGAGTTTAATTGAAAGTATCAGAGCTATGCAACAATTGACGGAGTTTTCGGACGATTAAATGACTATAATTTCGAATGTTTTCAATTATGAGTCCTATTTCAGTAACCACAAACCACTTGTAGTTAGATTTAAGAGACAATAATTTTTTTTCAAATATAAAGAAACGTCTTTATAATATTTTTTTACAGATATATGCATTACACAATTGAATTTATAAACATTTCCAAAATTTACAAATATTTACTGAAAGCTAACATACATACTGATACATAACAAGAAAATGCGCTAATATTTATAAACATTTCCAAAATTTACAAATATTTACTGAAAGCTAACAAACGTACTGATACATAACACGAAAATGCGCTAACACGTCCTGTGTCCAGAATGGAACAGGCTTAATTGCTTGTTTTTAAAGCAATACACCTTCCTACCGAAGGTGCACTGACCTATGTCTCTGAACATAACGTCATATGAAATCCATTTAATATATCTTTGTCCATCGATGACGCTACTGGTTTTGGCAACCAGGGGAAGTCATCTGGATTAGAAATTTTCATTAGGCTATGGCTAATGAGTTGTCTGTCTCGACGCCCCCAGCCTCACTGGTAGATCACGTGTGTGTGTGTGTTTTGTAGTATGTACACACCATCTAAATCACCTGCACCTCTTTATACTATGGTCTGAAATCTCAATGGCTAACACAAACATATGAAACTACTTATTTACAATATATGAAACTACTTATTTACAATAACATCTTTGTCCACATGAAATGTTTCTGATATTCAAACATATTAAATTTGGTTCTAGGAAGCATACAGTTTGTCACTATTCACTAAATGAAACCAAAGCCTTTTGGAATAATTGAATCATAGTCAGAAATGGCTGGGGGAAGTGTTTAGTTTTATACTGCATGTCATAGTCACAAATATCTTATTTTAAAAAAATCTAAGCTATAACACAGTGGTTCTCAAAATTCGACAACTTGCAACCCATTATTACAGTTTTCACTTCACAACTCACCCATAAAAAACTGTTTTTTCTTTTTGTGCCCCACCAGCAAAGAAAACGTTCGATAAAAGGAGAATAAAAGTGTCATTAACTGCATATATACATTTTTTTTCTTTTACTTTGCAGATTTACTTTTTAGTTTTGTAATTTTTTAAAGAAACAAAAATTGTAAATATGAATATGTAGATATGTTACTTATTGTTGTGACGCAACTGCAAATCGCCCTCATACCACACTTTGAGTACCACATTTATAAGATATAAAATCACAAATGAATGGGTTTTTTTCCCCTTCTAAACAGTCAATTAAGTTGTGGTGAAGACTGTTAAATAAATATTATTATAATTTGGAAAATAATAAATTATGGAATGTGAAGAAAATTTCAAATTTGTTTTATCATTGACAGCTTTTTTTTTGTTCATTTCAGCTTGGATAAATACTACACAAGAATACCAACAATTTTAGGTAATAATATTTTGATTGTCTTAGCTAACTCTTCCTAGTACATTTAGTTGTGAGTTTATGTTGTTATGACTCAGATATAAAAAAAGATTTATTTTCACATGTTTACACTTACCATTATGAGTATTTAAACTAATTTGATGAATAACATGTATTGATATAACAATTTAGTTAAGTGGAAGTATGTACAAATTTGATAATTTTACTCAAATATGCATCAATATAACAAAAACAATCAGAACTTTTCTTAAAATTTCAATGAAGGAAGATTTCTGGTATGAATTTCAATTAATTTTGTTCAGAATATTGTATTCTTTGTAACAGAAAATCTAATACATATGTGGAATTTTCAGTAAATGAAAAAAAAAATGATTTTATTTTTTTCGCCATAGATTTTATTTGTTGGTGTCAAACAGTATAATGCTTTAAAGAAGAAATACATAAAAAGTAAGAGAGAGCTGTATAGGAAATGTACAGGAGGATGACATAAATACATTTAATGTATCACAAAATATGGTATAACAAAAACAACTGAATACCAAACAAAACAAATAAAAATCAACAAATTTATATTGTACATTTTTCAATAAGTCTTATCTGATGGTTGTAAAGTTTCTGTTCTTGCCTTGCTTTCTGAATATTTTTGAAAGATTGTTTTCCATTAAATTAAAAGCATTTAATAAAATTTTATGTGTTAAATGTTCAGAACTTTGTAGAATAAAGCGTCCTGAAAATATTTTCTTCTCCTTCTTTGATCTCAGTTTAAACAAAGGCACTGTAGCAGAGTCCCAATGCATGTAACAGAAGTATGTTTTTTTAAAAAAGTACATTAAAAAGATGTGGCTTTTTTTAAAGGTCATAAATTTAGGTCTACATATTTTCTTACACATTTGTTTTGAGGAGGAACAAACGAATCAATAATTTTGATGACTGCTGCACATCAGGATTATAGTAACAATGTTCTCAATTCTTCACCAAACAAAAGAAACAGTTTTAGTTAATCATTCTGAGCTTCTAGGTATTTTCATTTGACATTTCCTCGATTAGTTCTGGATCTTCACTTATTACTGGAGTCGCTTCTGATATTTTGCTGTATGGACTAGTTAAGTCTTTGTTCTTCAGCTTGATGCTGTCGTAATTTTTTTCAAATGGTTTATCCCTGCTGCCAGAATGTCTTGAAGAAAGTTCTTCTTTAATACCCTGAAATATAAAAAAAAATGATTTAAATTTAAAATGTGGATTCATTATTTTATTTTTTTAACAGTTGCTTAATTTCTTGGTTGGACCATTACATTAAAAATAATAAAATGTAACAAAAAAAAAATCCCAAATCATTTTTCAAAGAAGAAGAAGAGGACGGTGAAAGACAATAGTAAGGTTAGGTTTATATCCTATCTAAATAACAACCATATTTTCATAACTTATGGTCATCACATTATTCTTCACTCAGACTTAAACTTATCATACCAAAAATATGAACTGGCCTAACCCTAACCCCTGGACTATGAGAGCTAACACTCTAAGTAGGATGTATTTTCTATACTACCTCTTCATTGTTTGTATCATTGCACTACACTAAACTAAATGATCAGCTGTACATATAATATATTCTAACAGATGAACATTTCAGATAAAGCATGATACAACAAAGAACATTTTACATTCGTTTGTGAACAATGAGGTACAAAGGGTGGATAATTTAATTAATACTACAGTAATAAGTACATATAGATAAGTTTACATATTAAGAATCTATATTACAATTTGCATTTAATTCAGGGCAATGCATTTATTAATTTACGGCTAACCGAGTAACTTCTTATACCTGTAGTTGTGTCATAATGGTTGTCATGTGAGACTTGAGTTCTTCCTCGACAACATTTTTATTAGTCATCTGATTGATGAGGTCATATCTAAAACTTGATATATCCTGTTTGATTTCTTCAAAATCATCTTAAAAAAAAGTAGGGACAAGAAGATTGTTAAAAATCATACAAAGCCAGTAAATGTAAAAAATAAAAATATAAAGTATAAACAGTATTTCATAACATTTTTGAGTCACTGTGCATCTCACCTTCAGTAACTTCAGCCTCTCGTTGTATGTCAAAAATATATCTTTGAACTATTCTTTGCATTGTTTGCTGAAAATTTTAAAAATCAGCCGTTAATCTTGGTGTTGCATTAAAATATGTTATTTCTCAATCTTTTGCATTAAGGCTATAATATTCATTTGTAATCAATGGATGGATAAAATATTTTAATTTTAAAAATTTAAAACAAATATTTTTCCATGTGTTTCTATATCAAATTTTTTCAAATCATTACTTGGTATGTCAATTTTTCCTCTGTTGCTTCCACCATTACCATGGCAGCTGGATTTCTTCTTACAGATTTGGTTGGTGTACCTTCAAATGCTTCATTTACTCTGCCATTAGTTTCTGGATGGTCCATAAAATCACTCGGGTGTGCAGTCTAGTGTACAGATAGTAAATTTAAACAATTAATAAAAAAATACAAAATATCAAACAATTTACTACATAATGGTGCATTTAATATTCTAGAGTTTTTTTTTGTTGTTTATTTCCTGCCATTTACAACACTTGGTCACTGAGTAAGTAGTTTGAAAATATCAGTCAATGGTAGGTCTAAGATATACAGTGAAGGTAGTTTGGTGAATTTGTGAAGTTGATCAAAGACTATCTATCATAGGGAAAGCACATCCCAATTAAAAAAGTTTTGTAATAATGACTAAAAATCATTTCTCCACTTGTGTTATTTTCCTTTTTATTAGTGTAGCACATAAGTATTGACATACAAAATAACACAAATATGGCGGCTTTTGACAATGTGCATTTAGTATAATTTATATTCTATGATAGTCAGAAATGGATTTAATGTTAGGTGCACTGGTGAGCGGATGGTTGTGCGGTAAAGCGTTCAACTGTCGACCTGAAAGTACCTGGTTCGATCTCCAGTGAGGACCAAGGACATTTTTCAGGTCTTGGCTCAAATTCTCGATATATCTCCCGTGGTGCCTCCATGGCCATTGCACTATCAGCTATGGTGGGGATGAAAGAAGGGCACCATAAAAACCTTCCCATTAGTGGTTCATAGGATCTAAGAGATTTCATATCATCCTTACAGGGACAACACACATAGGTGCACTGAGCACACTGGGCCTCACGATTCCTAAAGGACCACTAAACAATTACTTTTCTAGCATCTCTTTTTCAAGGGGCCCAAGTATTCCTCTGTGTCTGGGGCCCAAATAAAATCTGCTTCTTATAATATTGCAGAATATGGTTCAAATCCCTTTAATATAAGTTGCAATGGGTCATATGGAGTGTCCACGTCCATTGCAGCCTCAAATAGGGTGTGGATGTCGTAAAAGCATTTTTAAACTGGTCAATTAGTGACGTTCTTAGGTCTTTGGGGCCCCAGGCAGAGAGTTACAAAATATTTTGAGACCCTAGGCTAAAGGGGCTGCCAAGGCCCTTTTATCACCAGATTTAATAGAAACCATCGATGGCCAGTTTGTATTACATTTAAAAAAAATGATTGAAGATTTAATTACTTAGTGTGTCTTTAATGCAGTCTATCAATTAAATATATGTAAATTACTACTGGCATGTTCCCTAATCAGTTCTCTGTTTTTACATACATTTATAAGATGCAGAGCTTTGGCAATAAAATTTTTAATTAATAATAATGATATGAGAATTATTATTAACATGAAAGTTAAAGAAAGGCAATTTTGTGCTAGCTTGGATCACATTAGTTACAAGGCATACTAACACCGAATTTTTCACCATTCAGCCATATATGAATTTAGTGCATGTTTTTTCTTAATACATTGGTTAATTTGTTTTGAAATCAATTTCATGCATTTTAGTTGTGTTTTACTAAGAATAGTTATTTTTCCACCAATATTTTTATTTCCATGAATTAGCTCTATCGCAGGCACATGCAATCATTATAATTTTAATTTCACATCCTAAAATGCAGACATAACTTGTTTATATTTTACTTTTTGCAGGAAACAGAATTCACTTTCAATATACCCTGGGTTACAAATTTAATATTATTATACATGATTAATACTAGAAGCCATAATACTGTGGCAGTCAGTGCCCTAATTTGCCAATCCATTATGTGTTCAATATCAAAATAGAATGCCAGTCTCATGAGATGATTTTATTCCAATTGTTAAGCAAAAGCTGCATGATTAGAGCTGTATTACTGACATTCCAGTGATCGCATGGCCTGAATTATGTAGGCTACCATCACACAACAAAAGCTACAAAATCAATCAGAACTACAGAAGATTGCTGCTAAGTAAAGACTATGAAAACTTTATAATATTGTTTAGGAGGGGAAATAGCTAAAGCCGAATCAAATATTTTATATTATTCTTTTTTTAAGAGAATAAGCCTCATTACCCCCCTTGGTCCATCTATGGACACCTGCTTCCCAAAATAGGGCCTTGTCATACTCCTGCCATTCTGCATTGGTCCATTCCTTGCTGAGTACATTGGTGAATCATCTACTCCATCTTCTTCTTGGTCTGTTGGAAACAGCATTTCACTTCTAATGAAATATTATTCATTGAAAAAAAAAATTAAAAAAATTTAACTATAAGCTATCTACCTTAATGATACTGCAGAGTGAAGAGTAAAATTATTGTCATTCACATGTTTAATAAACAATCAAGAAAAATATAATAAACAAATGCAAATCATTGTAGGCTACTTTCTTTGTTATAAAAAAAATATCTCTTAGTATTTAGTAGTAATCTGCATAGAAGTAAATGAAGAAAATACATGCATTATGGAATATCTTTGAAAACAATGTTGTCATGGTATAGTTGTGTGTACTAGGCACACAGGTGTGTGTGTATGTTTTGGAGCTTGGCCAACCAGGTCAACCTAAGATCACGGGGTCAAGACTCTAGTTATTTCGAGAGGCTAGATATTATGTTTATAGAAAATAGGATTGTCTAGTAGGTCGATTTAGTTGGATGTAGAATGTTTGAGTAATGATGCGTGCATATTATATAAGAGGATGTTTGTGAGATAGGAGTTTAGTTAGCAAGTCAGCAAGTTCAGTTGAGTTAAAAGAGAGACAGTCAGTTCGGAAGTCAGTCAGAGAATCAGTCAGTTCAGTTTATGAAAAGTTCAGAGTATATGAGTTCAGTTAATCGAGTTGAGTTTATTGGAAAGTTGATAAGTGTTTATTCATTGACTTAAGGAGATTATTAGTCATTGTGATAATTCAGTTCATATTGGATTTATTTTAATGTTTATATTTTATGGTAATGTAAATAAACTATTATGAACCATGGAACATGAATTGAGTTACTTATTACAATCCGTTACATGGTGACAACGATATTACATTCATTACAAATGTGTATTAAGATTAAATCATAAGCTGAAAGAGCTCATTTTTATAGTAGATAGATACAGTGGTAAATTTGATAAAGTGCTGTAAGTTTAACATTTATTTAATCCTATTTTCAATTAATTGATTTTCACATATGGGTAATTTTTTTAACGAATTTTTTTGTATCATTGCACTCCCTAGAGTTTTGTTTACGTTATCTTACCGTCTGTGTCAGAATGTTTATCCCCACAACAACAACAGCCACAAAATATCATCCTAAACAAAGCCTTTGGAGCACCAATGATATTGAGAGGTGCCGGTAGGGTGCCACCATTGCTAATGTAGTCCATGTACAGCAAGCTGCGGGAAAACTTCCACTCTCTGTCTGAATCTTCCTGTAAATTGATCAAAATTTTCAATAGACTACTACGTTGATTTATCAAATTATTTCTTTTTTTTTCTATTGTGTTGTTATAAGCTTTAACTAAATTTACCACATCAATAATGGCACCACATCAATATATGAACCACATCAATAAATGAATCACATCAATAAATGAATCACATCAATAAATGAATCACATCAATAATGCTAACTTTTTACATGAATGAAGATTGATTTAATAAAATATAATTAACGACATCGAATTATGGTGGATAGCCCATTTACCATAGTCACATATGACTTTTAGGTGGAGAATTGTGTAGCTTCCATTGAAAATTTAAATCTATTGTTTTTTTTTTTATCATTTCAAATTTTTGTTAAGATTTTTTTTTTAAATTTACTATTATATGGCTTTTTATAATGTATGAAAAACCAGAAGTAGCTCTCATTAGCCTCACTCATGACCTTGCTATAGTAAATGTATTGGACACCTGCTAATATATGTTCATAATAGGTTAGAGACAAAAAAAAAAAAACTTACAGCAATCAAGGTGAATGATCTAGTCATCATGGCAATAAGCATGTTGAGCAAAACAGTTACCATGGACACATTATATCCACCATATATTATGTAGCCTATATCTGCTGTGAAGGTGTTATTGTAACCTCCAAGCTGTACTGCATCTGGTTCTCCTCGTCCAAACAAAGCCCAAAACACAGTTCTAAATGTAGGCATCACACTGTTAAATAGGTAAAATTTAATGATAAACAGTTTAAGCACACAGTGTCTAAATACCTATGATTAATAACAAAATGTTGAACCTAAACGGGATATAAATCAGGGAAGGCATAAACAATTTTATCAAAGTTCCAAAACTAAAGTAAATTAATTTTTTTTTTGCATGTGCCAAAACATTATGTTTAAATATATTGTATTTAAAATGTTGATTTTTTTCACATTAAATTTTTGACTTACCGAATTTAAAAAAAAAAAGAAAAAATGAAATATTGCAATGAAATTTTTTAAAATGTTAAATGCTCTTCAATACTAAAAAAAAACATCAGTGGCTGCATCAGTACTGCTAGAGTCATCTTGTGAACAGACTGCCTTGCTAGGTGAAACATGATAGAATAGATCAGAGCTCATACCCTCCAAAACTTGTCTCAGCATTGACCTTATCTACAAAAGGTCGGTCAGGAAAGTTTAGCTCAATGTCAGCTCGCTCACTGTAATACCAATACAAATTGTGAAGACCAACCATGAAGGCAAATATGACCAGCAAAAATAAAGCACCAAATTTTGCGATGTCCTGGAGAAAAAAAATAAGCACAAGACATCAAATATTTCAGAACTTAGGGGGAATGCCATATAACAAAGACAAGTATGGTGAGAGACAGACACAACTTGGGCCCCTGAAAAGTAAGGATGTGATGAAGTTCGAATTCGAAGACATTCGAACTTCGATGTTTCTTTTAGCAAATTCGAATCCGACGGATTTTTAAAAAAAAATTCCTTCAGATTAGAATTTGAAAAATTACCGTTTTCAGATCAAACACGGCCGAAGAAATCGTAACTAAAATTAAAAAACCTAGAGACTTTCGAAAACCCTAACTCCTGGACCCTTACTCAGCTATACACCCCTTTCGCCATATCCGCATCCGATGGATTTATATTTGCCAAATCCGAATCCGACGGATGCAGATTTTTATCAGCCCCGTCACATCCCTACTGAAAAGTACTCAGGTTGCCCTGCCTTGTGGCTGGCCAAAAAAAAAAAAAGAGTCCTGACTGGGGGCGATAGGGACCATAAACCTTGTTTGTATATCCATACTAACATCTCTTTCAGTGGCCTGTGTCCTGTCAGGCAATGCAAGACATGATGGTGAAGTTTTCCCAAAAGGAAACATATAATGTGGGTAATGTTTTAACTCTAAATTTTCTCTTCAAAGTTAAAAAACAGGTGATTAAAATATTATTTATTGATACCAAAAGGTGTGTTGTTTTTACCTTCAACATTCGCCCTAAAGATATTTGAAGTGGTCCAAGGATTTCATTGGCTGGTAACAGATATGATATCCGCCCAACACTTAAAATGTTGGCAATGGCAAAGGTTCCTTCTATTAAATTAATAGGATCTGTTGGGCTCCAGAATATTCGGTCTGTGAGATTGGATAAAATATAGTATAAAATGTAGACTGTTATCGGAAGATTGCGACTGTTCGCATTCACATAAAATGATGAAAACATAATTCAAGTGGTAAATTCACATAGAAAATATAAATGGACTGTTTAAATCATTTACTACATTAGATTAAATAAGCATTAAAGTCTAACCAAACTTGTCAACAAAAATTTCATCAGAACTAAAACCTTTTCTGGCCCATGGTGACTGAATTTTTTTGCCATTTCTAAATCCATCTAACCTATATCTATGGCTCTCTAATACTAAGTCAGTACTTTTTAGATGAATACCTTTTGTGTTCACTTGGCATTGCAAGCTTAACCAGAGCTGATAGTATGAATGTGCAAACACATTACCCCCAACACACACCTTTTGAGAAAACTATTAAATCTGATGCTGTAGGGACTCCGACTGGTACTTTTGCCAAGGCCCCCAAAATCCTAAGAATGTCTGTGAGCTAAACAATGCTCACTATTAAATAAATTACCTGTATTTAGCCAATAAAGACTTTGTAACATTTTTGTCTCGTCAGCAACATTTCTCTCGTTTGAAAGGAAAGAAATTGCATCATGGAACTGAAAAAAAAAAAATTTAAAGGAACTGAAAAATTTTTTTTCACCTTTCATCACAAACAGTTGAGTTGGAAATTTCATGCATTCATCTCAAAACAACAGCTTCTAATTATTTAAATCTACACACTGAGCCATTCTTATAGAAAGGCTAATAATCCCAGGAGCCATATTGCAAAAATGTTTACTTTGGATTCACCCAAAAAATTTTTTTTAACTATTTTTGAAAAGTTCAAATTTTCTTAACCATCTTGCTAATCAAAAGGTGTATTACTCATAATAAAAGAAATACTGTGGGAATATTTCACATTCTGGCAGACACACAGTGTCAATCATCAGGCTGAACACAAGAAAGATAAGTCTGAGCACTTGACAAGGGCCCCAAGTTAAATAACATAACATTAAGGGGGGATAAATCAGAGGGTCTAGGTTTAGAAAGTAGCGACCCTGATAGAGTATTTTGTCTAAGGTCCCCAACTGCCACTAAATGTACCTTGCCTAGGACCCATGATAAACACAAGAAATGCTCTGCCTGCAAAAAACCAAATGCAAAAAAAAAAAAAAAAATAGCTACACATAAAATTTGAAAAATAACTTTCTGGGAAATTTTTCAAAATGAAAATTATTCAACCTAGTTCCTAAGGCCAAAGCTGTAATAATGTATTTTGAATATTTTTAAATACATTTTGTTATTTGATCCATTTATAAAAGATATTAATCTAAAAGAGCAAGATCTTATCACTTGTTGTTGCAGTTTAAGCAAGGATTACCTTATACATAGTCCAGAATCTAATTGTAAATGTTGCAATATATACACTGAGTAGCACTACATCAAGTAGATTATAGAAATCTAAAATATGTTGCATTAAACCATTATGAAATAACTGGTTACATTCTTGACACACCATGCCTGGAAGTAACAGAAAAATAAGATAAATTCATTGAAAAAAATTATTCTTTCTAATGGGTGTAATAAATTAAATATTAATTCCCATTATTTATATTGTTGGTTCCTTTAGATTATTATTTTTACCAATATGTTAAATTAGATGGTGGAGTAGACTTCAGAATATAAAGCTATAGTCTTAACCATTGCACATTACACTGTTAAGATTCTACATGATTTTTCACAGTTAACTTCATACCAAAAACAAATGGCTAGAAATATGAAAAACACTTAGCATCTCTAACAAACAGGCATATTATGTGAAAAGTGGACGAAGAAAATACAATTTGCTTGTGATAAGTCTTGTTACTTTGTTATAAAATTAAGCTTTTTTTTTTGTTAGACAGTATTATGGGTAAACACAGTATATGTTTGACAGACAATTACAAGGCAGTAGACAATCTAAATAACTGTTAGCCTCCTTGAGTTAGAACAAAAAATAAAAACTAACCAATAATCCATAAACTCATTAAAATTTCGGTAACACTGGGAAAACTTGGTCTTAGTGGAAAATCCTCACCATAGATAGTGTTATCTGTTTTGTTACAAAACAAGGAGTACCTGGTGATGCAATATTTATCTTATCAGTCCATATTATCATTTTACCATTTTTAATACATAACAAAAATATTTATTACATGTGTGTCTTATGAAAAATAGAAAATACCTACACCTTGTGTTGTTCTGGATAGTATCTCTCAAGAGTTCGATATTTACTGACACTTTGAGAAGATTCAATGGTGGAGACCACAATAAGAAGAAGAAATGTGAAAAAAGACATGGCATTGCACAAGAATTTCACAACTGGGTACTGGAGAATTTTAGCCCCCTGTGAGAAGAAAAAAAAATAATTCATTTTGATTGAAATAAAACCTGGTTTAAGTGAAATTTATGAGCAGTAATCTTAGTAAAGGAATCTAAAAATAAAATTTTCTACTTTATTATACATCAATGATTTATGATGATTAAATTTTTAGTGGAAATAGTTAAACTAATATACCAATTTACATGATTAAAAAACAAATCATTAACAATTTTTTAAAGCTATATTTTGGAAAATGTAGTAATTATGTTTTAAACCATTTAATCCAAGAAAGGTTTATCATAGTGAAACTATACATACAACACTGACGGTGTTGTCTTTTTTCTAAACAAAACATGTACAATGCAGCTACTTTCTTCAAATGAAACATTAACAACTTTCTTCACAATGAGGCAAACTATACCTTACTTCACAAAGAAGCAAATAGCCCTTAAGACTCTTTCTTATTACTTCAAAACATATATAACACTCACTGACTCATAGCATTGAAAGATATACAACACTTTCCCATCACAATGAAAGATATACAACACTTTCCATCACATTAAAACATAATATCAATTTCCTATCACATGAAACATGTTAAACACTTTGTCTTAAATAGAACTATCCTCACCTTGCTGTTTGGAAACAATAAATGAAGAAATATCAAGAAAGGATATGCACACAAAAAAAGTGTTATCATGGTCAATCGTTTAGGCCATTTCGCTCTTTCTAATTTTCCCATACCATTGTACCATATACGAACGACCCTCTGTTGACAACTTGAATGAGCAATAAACTGAAATTAAATCATTAGTAACAATTTATTTTTAATCTTTAATGCTAAACTTAAGTCTGAAAATAACTGGGAGCACATTATAAAAGTTCTATAAATGTATGAGAATGTGTTTTTGTTTAATTAATTGGTCTACACTCGACACCATCACTGTACAATTGTGTCAATGGCTAATTTTTTTTTAAATATGTGTATTCACACGGTAATCGTTATCTAATATAATCTAAAAATGGTTCTGGATTAAAATATATATGTATATTTGTTCATAGATATTTCTGTTATTTCTGTATTGGAGTGATTATACAATTAATCGAAACTCACTTTTTTCTCCTTGTAGTACAAAGCCAATTTAAATCTGGCCAAACTGGCAAACTTCTCCTGATGAGGTTTTCCAGTTTTATTGAGTACAAGTTCCAATTCTTTCTGCGTTCTGATTCTGTCTAGTAGTTTGACCACAAAGTCACTCAGCTGGTCTGCTAGATCCCTGTACTCACGCTATTTATATACAAGCAAACGTAAAGATTAATTATAAAATATAATGCCGTAATGTTATTTCTCAGTTACCAGTAATTAATTTACTAAAATAGTTCCCATAAATTTGACATTGGCGAACTATTTGCTTAACTCATTAAAACATACTATACTTTTTCTTCAACACTTGCCTTAAAATGTTTTTCGACTCTGGACAACCTCCTAAGTTCAGCTGCCAGTTCAAATGCCGTCAAAATAGGATCTTTACTGGACAATGAAATGTAGGCCTCGCTGGCAAGTCCTCTGTAAGCATTCAGTCTGTACTTGGCCAGTCGGAGCTGGTCAAATTTCATTCTGTTTCTGCATTCCTTAAAAAATTTGACAGAAAAATAAACATTAAAAAACGCGCATTACTATGGATATATAAGAAAATACCTTTAACTTCTTAATAATATATTAACTAATAAATGCATTTTTTAATTTTATTAATACGATTTTTGTTTTCAATGATATAGGCATAAGAAAATGTGTCACGTTAGGGTAATTAGTTAAAAGCAGAATTAACATATAGGTCAGTAATACTGGTCGATGCAGGGATCGGGTAACCAAGAGTTCAATTAAAAAAACTGTGCCAATAAATACCTGGCATGCACAACTAAACTTATGAGGTTTCATGATAGTTTCTCCTCTAAGTAATAAAAGTTGTACAATTTCATATTGATTTTTCTGTGAAGCAAGGATCAATGGGGTTATGTCTGGTGAAAATTGTGAATCAGGAAACGCTGTTTTGTAAAAACCATCTGAAAAAAATGTTAAAGTAATTCATACATGATATAGTTCTATAATGCATAAAAGCCAATGAATACAACGGTTTCATACAGCTCAATCAACTATAATTCTGATAATAATATTCTTTTGTTGAGGTATCTATGAGAGCCACATTACAGTTGTTTATATATTATAAAAAAAAAAACTTTTAGAAAAATGTATAAATATTTAATGGAAAAAAATATTAATGAAAATAGCTCATAATGGAGCAGTACTTATTTTAAATAAGAGAAGTATGAAGCACTAATAGCTTCATTTGGTCACGATGGTTCTATTCTGTTCTAATGAGCACATAGTTCAAGTGAATGTAAATGATGGTATAAATATATTTAGATATTAATTTTAATGGTGAAGTGGATCTAGGAGATAAGAAAATCATCAGAGTCATCCTTTCAGCATTGAATTTTACACACATTGTTTGGATGCTAACTAATTATCCAGCTTACGAATCGTAATCAAAAGCAATGGCATCACTAGGGGGTGCGGGCCGCACCGGCTAACACCAATATAGGGGTGACACCATAATGAATAATTCTAAAGTTCATAACAGAAAGAACTCGATCTAATCGGGTTTTATGACCGATCATAGTTAAAAACATGAGCAGTAGCCTAGGGTGCCACCATGCAGAGAGTAGCCTAGGGTGCCACAATGCAGAGCAGTATCACAGGGTTTCACCATGCATAGCAGTAGCACAGGGTGCCACCATGCAGAGCAGTATCACAGGGTTTCACCATGCATAGCAGTAGCACAGGGTGCCACCATGCAGAGCAGTATCACAGGGTTTCACCATGCATAGCAGTAGCACAGGGTGCCACCATGCAGAGCAGTATCACGGTTTCACCATGCATAGCAGTAGCACAGGGTGCCACCATGCAATTAACGCTTCTATCCTAGCACAATCCAGCCAGTGCTGTCACCATATTTTCAATTATATTGTGTTATTATTATTTAAATAATATAATATTGTACATTCCAGAATTATAAAAGACGAATGTTTATATTTCGGTAACTTTCATGCTCGAGAATATTCCATCATGCCACAAGGAGTACACAAATCAAAAAGACCTAGAAGATGTAAGCAACGACAGGGCAAAATAATTGCTCCATGAATCCACAGTTCGATAAGTCAATGATCTAATTATGACCAAGGCTCATCAAAAGAAATAGCTCATCAGCCCACACTTGATACTGTGTCTGATTCCTCCTGTGCTAGCTGCTTGCATTCTACAGAAATGGGAGAGATTGGCGCATATATACATGGACAAATTAAATACTGAAGTGGAGGCTGATAATGATTGTAACCAATTTGATGATGAGTCAATTAAATTAGAAACATTGGAATTCTTTCTGGAATTTACCATTTCCAGGTCAGTTTGGGTTGAAATTATCAAGAAAGGAAGTATTCTTTTCAGAACATGGATGGACCTTTCAGTGCTGTGATAAGGCAAGATGCTAAAGCTCAAAGAGATGTGCGCCAGCCATCCAAAGAATAAAGAAGGAAAAGAACATTTTTTTAAAAAGTTTATTGTCAAAAATACAAAAATTCAACTTAGCTTTGCTGGTTGTGGCAGTTCTTAAATGCTTTTACGTTAAATTACATCGTGTAATTTGCTTTGTATCTTATGGTGTTAAAACTCATCAATTTTTGGACCAATAGGACGACGTATTTCACAAACATTACAATTATAGGCGACTATCTATGGTAAAAAAAGTTCCCTTAGCCCTAACGGGCCATGAAGTGTAGAATCTATCTGTTTCTATATCCTCGGCATATGAAGGGATTGTGTGGTTAGCACAACGCCCAGCCGCCTTTACTTCCCCAACTTAAGTCAGGTACCCATTTAAAGCTGGGTGGACTTGTGGGACGACTTTGTACCAAATTTCACCTGGAAAAATTCCATAGGCCTCACCGAGGATCGAACCCAGGATTCTCAGGTCGACAGTCGAGTATCTACACCACTCGGCCATCCGTCCCACTATCTATGGTCTAGTGCAGGAAAATTCGGACTATGTTCCATTGTTCTTTGTGGTAGTCTTGAGGTGACTGGGAGGAGGAGGGGGGAGTGACACCATGAATTTCTTGCAACGGGTGACACCAACTATAGTGACACCACTGATCAAAAACACTAAATACCAAGCCCCAGTGCCTGTATAATTATTGATTTTAATTATCTTATTGAAACTGATTTTTCAGTAAACACAGGAAATCGCAATTGGGCGTACAAGAAAAACACTGTTCTCGTATTTCTTCATGCTAGTTGATTAATATTTCATTCAATAGTAATTACTGCACCCACTCGGGCGTCCGCCACTCATGAACCGACACTGTGTTAAAAAAACAATGTCAACAGCATTATAATCGATGTGGCCGCCATGAACTCAACATGACTTCGTTAGTAAACAGCAGATTTGTATCTCTGTGTGTTGGTTTTCATTGTGCGGTTTACTTAATCCCCGCAGGTGGCTGCGTAGAGACACAAGTCACATGACTACAGGTGACGCTACGCGCGTAAGCCTATTGTCACACACAGTTGGAATAAATTGTGACTAAATACATGTAATGAGATGAGGAACAGTGCTCGGCAACTTTTTTTGGACATCATGGAACACTAAATTCACACATTTCATTCCAGCGGACCACTAAGTTTATAAGTTTCATTCCAGCGGACCACTAAGTTTATAAGTTTCATTCCAGCGGACCACTAAGTTTATAAGTCTCATTCCAGCGGACCACTAAGTTTATAAGTTTCATTCCAGCGGACCACTAAGTTTATATTTCCTTCCAGCGGACCATTAAGTTTATTAGTTTCATTCCACTAAATTCATGAATTGATTTTAGTGGACCACTCATTTTCAAATGTTTATTACCACTAAATTTATCATTATTAACACCTGTACCTGTTTGATACCTATGTGTTTATAATCATACTCTCATTATGAGTGTGTATCCTAATTTTAAAAAAAAAATCACCAATAAAAAACAGGACTGCAAGAGTATTTAAAGGAGGGGGTAGGGGGTGTTATAAATGTATTTAGTTACAGGGGAATTTTCATGGAATTCGAATGATAGTAATTAAAAGAGCATAAATAGCACATTTCTGTCATTATTTTTGACCCTTTTCAGTTATTTCCCCGGTCGAAAATATTCCTATAAATTTAAACTATCTATTTCACAGTTCTGTATTCACTATAGTTATAAAAAACAAGCAATTTAAGCCTGTTCCATACTGGACACAGGACGTGTTAGCGCATTTTCGTGTATGTATCAGTACGTATGCTATACTTCAGTAAATATTTCTCAATTTTGGAAATGTTTATAAATTCAATTGTGTAATGCATATATCTGAAAAAAGATATTAAAAAGACGTTTCTTTATATTTGAAAAAAAGTATTTTCTCTTAAATCTAACTACAAGTGGTTTGTGGTCACTGAAATAGGACTCATAATTGAAACATTCTAAATTGTAGTTATTTAATCGTCCGAAAACTCCGTCAATTGTTGTTTGATAAATTGTTGTTGCCAATCTTGGTGAAAGTAGTTCAATGTTGAAGTTTGTTTCGAAGAAATTTTCAATTTCTTCCCCGGGCTCTTTGAAATCTTGATTGAAGTCCCAACAAATGATGACTTTTCGTTGATTGAGCATGTGCTGCAAAGTTGTCATTGATTATGGGTTTTATAAAAAGTAAGGGAAGTAAGTCATGTTGAATAACTGTTACAAAAATAAATAATGATTTCGCCCCTTTGTTTAGCTTATAATCTATACATAATATATAAGCCCCCTTAGGAGCCCTGAAGCCCGGCCCTGAGAGGTCCTATCGCGAAATGAACTTTTGATGTACACATGGCAGGTCAAGACCTACAAAATGATATATACATCATGGGTCTAGGACTTATGGTTGCTGAAATATAGGACGCTCTTTTATTAATATAGCTTATATAGTAAAAAACGGTACTTTATAAGCCCCCTTATACGGCCCTCAGAGGTCAGATCGCGAAATGGAGATAAGTCGTTTCTTGGCAGGCCAAGACCTACAAAATGATATATACATCATGGGTCTAGGACTTATGGTTGTTGAGATCTAGGGTGATGACGGACAGACAAACAGACAGACAGACAGACAAAACGGGGACAATAGAGCATTTTTTTTCGAAAATGCTCTAAAAATAGTATCAATTGGTAGTGATGTAACGGCTGACCCTTTCAGTCGAATCGTTGAATACATGTACTAAGGGTTTCAATGGACTTTTCAAGTTCAATACGGACTCAATCATTGTGATTAAGAAGAAAGCTCATCCCCGCACACACACACACACACACACACACAACCAATTACTTGAATCAAGATGAATATATATCTACTATGTTGACGCAGACAACAACTTTAACAAACCCGTATCTCCCAGTTTCCTTCTCTCTTTCCACATCTCGAGGTACCTCCTGTGTTTGAGTATGGTCTCGGCGATCTGGGTGTGTCCGGCGCTGATGGACTGCAGGACGGCCTCGTAGATGTGATGCTGGTTGGACTTCTCCAGCAGTACCTCCACCACCTGTCAAAGTTAAATAGAAACTGTTTCTTAGTTTGAATCAACAGTTATGCGATAATATGTATTACACCAATACAACCAATTAGCGCAAATGACAGCAACGGCAGTTTGCAGTGACGTGACGAGCTTAACTGGCGCCAGGGGGGCAGAATACCTTTTTTAGCGCCCCACCCCCACCATTCGAAAGCCATATAATATTATATGTAAAATATACCATTTGGCACCCCTTTGTGAGTAGCGCACGGGGCATGATGCCCCACCCATTGGGGCCGTCCATAAAGTACGTCACGCTATTTTTGACGATTTTTGACCCCCCCTCCCCCCTGTCACAAAGTGTCACAAATCTTGGGACACCCCCCCTAAAGAACGTCACACTTTCGAAAATTTTTTTTTTTATTAAGAACTAATTAAAATTTAATCGAAAACTTAAATCGCACTTCACTATTAAACTGCCTTAAAATATAAATATTAAAAGAACTATCAGATTATTAAATGAGTTTAATAGTAGAATAACTAATTGTCAATAGTTGTATCAGTTATTCTTTGAAACACTAACTCAATCAATTGAATTTGAAAAAAAAATTGCAAAAATTAGATTGACAATTATATAATAAACATCATTTATCTGCTACCTATTCATTTACAATGGGTGATGTGAACTTTGAGATAATCTTCCGATTATGCATTCTATTGACACAGGATAAGAAGTAGATTAGCGAAACTTGACCTCAACCAGTGATTAAATAATAAAAATGGAAACAAAACAATGTGACTAAAAAAAGGACTAGATTGACAAAGTATGTGATCAGCTCTTGTGCTATATTGAATATGTTTATAGTGGACCTGTGAATTATGTTTAATTAAAAAAAAATCACTAGACATCATCCATCCATAGTGAAGTGAAGTGTTCATCCCTAGTTAAGACAGACATAAATCTTTCCCCATCATCGTTTCCTGGAAGGATAGTTGCAGACAGATCAACTTCATCCTCATCTAGCCACTCAACATTCTCTGAATGTGCATTTTCCATTCTGCCAATAATTGCCATGAGTTCTCTTTGCCTTCTAGCAGCGATTCTCAAAGGACGAATGCGTTTTATCTGAGTTGATTCTGGAAAATTTGGGGTTGGCACATTCTCCTAGGAGACGGGTGGTCAAGTGGTATAGAACGCTCGACTGTCGAGCGGAAGGTCCCGGGTTGGAATTTCAGTGAGAACCTTAGGACTTTTTCAGGTCCTTGTGAAAGTTCCCACGTCCACCCAGCTTTAAATGGGTACCTGACTTTATGTTGGGGGAGTAAAGGCGGCTGGGAATTGTGCAAACCACACAATCCCTTCATTATAGAAACAGATGAATTCTACACTTCATCTGCCCCGATGGCCCTTTAGGGCTAAGGAAACTTTACTTTTTTACATTCTCCTGCGCCCGAGCTCTGTGTTATCCTGTATGTTTCTTCAACATTGTTTATGAGGCAAAGTATAAGTGACACACTTTGCAAATTCGATCATGTATGCTGGTCTGCAAAGATGGACAATAAAGATCATATGGTTGCACTTTAAAAACTCCGTTGGTCTTGGCATAATGTCATTAAATTTGAGAGTTTGTGCCACAAACAAACAATGAAGGAAATATATGTGCATCTGCATCTGCTCTTTCTGAAGCTCTGAGTCCATCAGTTGTTTGGTTGATTGGGATCGGATTTGGAGGAGGAAATAATCTCGAAGGTAAAAGGTTGAAAAATGAGCTACGTACTTTGGCGCAACATTTTATGTCCTGACATTTCACAATTTGAGTGAAGTATTGGCTGGTGAGAACATGATGGTCAAACAATTCTTATCCTTCGACATCAGTCCTGCTGCATCCAATTCAGATTTCTCAGGGTGGATATATATTTTGCAACTGTTGGAAAGTGGTCAACAATCACATGCGACCAGATTTCAGCTAAAGTTTCACCTGCAAACCTGAAGTTTGTTCTTTCCAAATCCTCATTTATTGTTCTGCACTGCGAATCAAAGTGAATGCCATAATGTTCATTTGGCAATATGACACCAGACATTCGCTGCTAAATGGAGCCATTCGATGTTCCACGCGATTATAAGCACTTCTTCCTGGTGCACTGGTTGCAAGGAATAAGACATCAATATTATTTTAACGAAGTGATGGATTGCAACTTCAATTACGGTAATTTTTTGTATTATAATACAAATTCCAAATTTCTTTATCAGTGATATAATTATGCAGCAGACAACAAAGAAATAATAACACTTCAGTAAGGCTACTGATAAAACAAGGCTTTGCAACAGTTTATTAGCGGTCCTAACTAGCATGAGGAATTGTGAACAACACATTGAAAAAATATGCATTTCATGCTCTTTTGACATAAAACTAATTCAAGTGTTTCACAATTCTTTTTTAAAATTATTTTTAAAACTATTAAGTTTTACTGAAAAAAAAAAAAAATTAAATTAGAAATAAAATTAAAAATATATTAAAAATGTGACGTCACACTTGGCCTGACCCCCCCTCCCCCCTGTCACAAACTGTCACACTTTCTTATACCCCCTCCCCACCCCCCTTGGAGCGTGACGTACTTTATGGACGGCCCCATTGCTCCCCCTCACACTACGCCACTGGCAGTTTGGTGTAGTTTAACTGAGCTCTAAATCCTACAATTGGAGGGTCTATGGTTCAAATCCTTATAACAGGTTTATTGAAAGTGGGTATTTTTTTATTTATCTTTTTTTCAACTTAAGTACACTTTAGTTAGTGTTTTTATTTGATGCTTTAGTTAGTGTTTTTACTGGATGTAGTACACTTTAGTTAGTGTTAATACTGGATGTAGTACACTTTAGTTAGTGTTTTTACTGGATATAGTACACTTTAGTTAGTGTTAATACTGGATGTAGTACACTTTAGTTAGTGTTAATACTGGATGTAGTACACTTTAGTTAGTGTTAATACTGGATGTAGTACACTTTAGTTAGTGTTAATACTGGATGTAGTACACTTTAGTTAGTGTTAATACTGGATGTAGTACACTTTAGTTAGTGTTTTTACTGGATGTAGTACACTTTAGTTAGTGTTAATACTGGATGTAGTACACTTTACTTAGTGTTTTTACTGGATGTAGTACACTTTAGTTAGTGTTAATACTGGATGTAGTACACTTTAGTTAGTGTTAATACTGGATGTAGTACACTTTAGTTAGTGTTAATACTGGATGTAGTACACTTTAGTTAGTGTTAATACTGGATGTAGTACACTTTAGTTAGTGTTAATACTGGATGTAGTACACTTTAGTTAGTGTTAATACTGGATGTAGTACACTTTAGTTAGTGTTAATACTGGATGTAGTACACTTTAGTTAGTGTTAATACTGGATGTAGTACACTTTAGTTAGTGTTAATACTGAATGTAGTACACTTTAGTTAGTGTTAATACTGGATGTAGTACACTTTAGTTAGTGTTTTTACTGGATGTAGTACACTTTAGTTAGTGTTAATACTGGATGTAGTACACTTTAGTTAGTGTTTTTACTGGATGTAGTACACTTTAGTTAGTGTTAATACTGGATGTAGTACACTTTAGTTAGTGTTAATACTGGATGTAGTACACTTTAGTTAGTGTTAATACTGGATGTAGTACACTTTAGTTAGTGTTAATACTGGATGTAGTACACTTTAGTTAGTGTTAATACTGGATGTAGTACACTTTAGTTAGTGTTTTTACTGGATGTAGTACACTTTAGTTAGTGTTAATACTGGATGTAGTACACTTTAGTTAGTGTTTTTACTGGATGTAGTACACTTTAGTTAGTGTTAATACTGGATGTAGTACACTTTAGTTAGTGTTAATACTGGATGTAGTACACTTTAGTTAGTGTTAATACTGGATGTAGTACACTTTAGTTAGTGTTAATACTGGATGTAGTACACTTTAGTTAGTGTTAATACTGGATGTAGTACACTTTAGTTAGTGTTTTTACTGGATGTAGTACACTTTAGTTAGTGTTAATACTGGATGTAGTACACTTTAGTTAGAGTTTTTACTGGATGTAGTACACTTTAGTTAGTGTTAATACTGGATGTAGTACAATTTAGTTAGCGTTATTACTAGATGTAGTATACTTTAGTTAGTGTTATTACTGGATGATGCACACTTTAGTTAGTGTTTTTACTGGGTGCACCTATAAGCAAAATAAGCAAGTCCTGAAGGCATAACTTCTTGTGAAGATGGCGGCATCCAATAAAATTTCCTACCAGAATTTATCGTTTAAATTGAATTAAATTTAGACTCCGTTTTTAAAAAATTAATAAAAACAGTGAAAACCTCCAAAGAACCAATGTGAAACAAGGAAAGTTGGATGTCTTATTTCTATTATGTAAAGAAGTTGATTTGTGACATAAAGTTGATTTTGGAATCTGATCAAACACTTTGTATATTATATTTAGGCGCCACAGTTAGTGCTTAAGTGCACCAAAGGGACTTACTCCGGTACTTGATACAATAATAACACGACAGTGACATGAATATTAATTTTATGGATCATACTTAGGTTACTCGACTATCGCTTAATAGTATTTAATTATTCGCCACTTTTCAGTTATTTTTCCAACTACCTAAGCACACAGAAACGCATCTTTCGCACCAAAAAGCGATTCTCCTGCTTAGTGCGCTTAATTTAACAAACACAAATAAAATTCAACACAACGCTTTTTTTTACTCATTCCACACAACAAAATTGATTTTTTTAAAAATTTATTTCATTGATAGGTTTGGGTTAAAACTTCAGTCATGTGATAAGCAATCATATACTATGCTTGGGTCTTAAGCAGCTAACTGCATACAATATGTACCGTAGCTATCTGCACACACACACTTTACTAATTGCTCTAGCTTGTTTGCTTGATAACTTTTATTTATTTATCAATACGTTGATAACAAGAAGTTGTTTGATATATATTTTTCAGGTTTTATAGCTGTTTTAAAAATAATTAAATATATCAGAGCTGTTACTTTAAAATGTACTCTCTCTCTCTCTCTCTTTGAACTCTCTCAGTAATCTGCGGGCTGAGACTTAGTCTCTTAGAGCCCGTGAGATCAGACTTGCTGTGTCTCTCAACATCTGGAGACTGCCATAGAGCCCGATGGCCAGCAAGCTTCCGGACTGGTCCACCCTGTGGTCCGCCAGTCCGGGGCACTTGAAAAGCAAATGATCTACGGTTTCCTCCACCTCCCTGCAGTGTCTGCAAAGGATGTCGACATTGAGCCTCAACCTCCCAAAGTACGCGCTGATAGGACAGTGCCCAGTACGGAACTGGGCAATTAGTGCCTGCTCAACTCTCCTGAGCTTCCACCACGGGTCAGTTTTGGACAGCCGCTCCAGAAACTTACGGACATTCCTTCCGTTCACCCCATTGTCCCAGCTTGAGAACCACTTCGATTGTCCAAAGAGACAGATCTTGGCACGTGCTGCCTCGAATGAGCTCTTTCTTGCACTCACGGGCAACACTTTGGGATCTGTCGACTGTTGAATTGCCTTGGCAATGCAGTCTGCCCGTTCATTTCCAGGCACGTCCACATGCCCGGGAACCCATTGAAGGGTCACATGCACATGATATATCCAGTTAAATAATAATAATTAAAAAAAAACTACGTAATATGAGGTAAATAATAAAAATGGACCCTGCTTTGAAAAACAAATTGTTTTTCTAGATTTCTAAGTACCAAAAAAAACTACAACGTTACCCCACCCCGAAACGCAAACATCAAGGAAATCGCCCCTGGGGTAAACAGACACACACACACACACACACACACACACACAAACAAGTTCTGGACTCAGTCATTTACAAAAAACGACATTTTAACGGTCGTAGACACAGAGCAATGCTCTGCGGGCAGCTTTGTGAATCAATTTTTATAATGGTTTGGATTGATTAGTAATTATGCACAGTCTGTTTACCTCCAAATGTTCATTTTTGACTGCAAGTCTGAGGGCAGTTCTTCCCAGGGCATCGATGCAGTCAATATTTAGGTCCAGGTAATCGTTCAATATCCTTTTAACATTAGGGATGTCACCGAACTCAGCCGCGTGCAGAAATTCTTCTTCGACGTCCACAAACTAGGTTTGGACAAAAAAAAATTAAATGCAAGACACTGAAGTCATTAACCATTACAACGAGGACAGTTCAAAATTAATCTGAATGATACGATAATGTTAGTTTTAATTTTCGTCTTGTTTTTTTTTCTTTTTCTTTTATCTTTTTTATTTTTAAAAATCAAAAAATGAATGATGAGAAAAGTCTAACCAAAAAAGATTTACAATTAAATAATTTGATAATGGCGTAGGATTGTTGATTATTTTAAGTTTGATCTTTTTATTTTAAATAAATTCTAGGATATGTTTTTACGTTTAATACATTTATATAAATAACATTTTTCTTACATCAAATTCAATCTATAAAAACCACATTATATTACTGACCATCATACAAACACCATATTACTGGCCATCATACAAACACCATATTACTGACCATCACGCAAACAACATATTACTGACCATCATACAAACAACATATTAATGACCATCACGCAAACAACATATTACCGACATCCCATTCAACTTTCACTTACTGCGGGCTTGGTTCCTTCCGAGTCCTGTGACACACTGGACATGAAGCTGTACCTCGCTGAGCCTGGCCTCCGGCGACCTTTCCCGGTATTCATGGGGATGTCCACCTTTATGCGAGACAACACGGTCATCATATTAGTGGACATTGTCCTGTGAGGTGCACCTCCCCCACCGTTCCCCCTGTTCCTCACAAATTTACCCAGCACTGGAGAACTCATGTTTGATCTCCCTCTCTCCCTCAAGTATCCGAACTAGGGTTTCCGAGGTGCACGACCATACTGACTAATGTATCAATCCGCACAAAAAAAAAGAAACCTTCCAAAAAATTCTGCAGGACAACGCTCAAACTAATAAGTTTTTTTTTTATTGAGTACTCGATGTCTTGTACTTATAGTCAGTTTATGTAGGCCATTATTTTGTTCAAATTTTTCTTTCTTTTGGTCACATGTTAATACTTTATTTTATTGATGTTCACAGAAGACGTTTGTTATGTTTTTTTTTCCTTCTCTATAAATAGATAACACGTGACAGTATAACTTAATATATTTCAGCAAAATTTTAACATTTAGTTAAAACCCACTGAACTCTGCAAAGTTAAACAGTTCAGATAATTTAATAAACATAATACAATTTTAAAATTTCACACAGCGAATCATGTATTGATTTAAAGACACTATAGTGTGTGAAGTCCATTTTCGGATGAATGAATGAAATCTCTTGGAACATTTAAACGGTTTTCTGCAGTGCCCTTCTTTCACCCCCCCCCCACCATGGTGGATAGTGCAATGACTGCACAATATTAATAGTAAAATGAGTTTTGTTGTCTACAAGTTTTACATAATAAAAGATTGTTCAAATAAAATTGAAATATTTCATCTAAAATAAGTCATAAAATATTCATGTCTATACACACGTGCTGTGTGTTAATTCCTTTCTATCCTATATCTTCATTTTTTTTTCAACCGATACACATCATAGGATCAAATTACATTTCATTTTGTTTTACCATGATGAACAGTATTTATTGATTTATTTAGACCAGAACAAATATCAATATGTACATTTGTTCTTTTTTTAGTTCTTTCTTTCCCTTATTTTTCCCTTTAAATTAAGATTATAATTTCTAAGCCTACTAACTAATTCTAAGCCTACTTACTAATTCTAAGCCCACTTGTTAATTCTAAGCCGACTTGTTAATTCTAAGCCTACTTACTAATTCTAAGCCCACTTATTAATTCTAAGCCTACTTATTAATTCTAAGCCTACTTATTAATTCTAAGCCGACTTATTAATTCTAAGCCTACTTACTAATTCTAAGCCTACTTATTAATTCTAAGCTTACTTACTAATTCTAAGCCCACTTATTAATTCTAAGCCCACTTATTAATTCTAAGCCTACTTATTAATTCTAAGCCTACTTACTAATTCTAAGCCTACTTAATATTAATATTTTTATTAATCCTAGCTGTCAATTTGTTTGAATCACATGGTTTGATTAAACAAAAACATTTTTTACTTTTAAATATGTTTGTTAGCAATGCATTTCAAATTAGTAATTTTACGTTTATGTTTTTTTTTTAAATAATATTTTAGTGTTTTATTACAGAGAAGGCTGTGTAAGTAGAACAGTTAAAGTTTGTTTTGGTGAAATTACAATTTATTTATGGAAACCATTATTTCAAAATAAGTTGAAGATAAATCACACGTTGTTTAAATTAGATCATATCTCATTGCCTAGCTTGACAAATCTTTTAGTTAAGTTTTGTTGGGTGGGTGGGTAAAGAAGAAATGTTTAACACGAGAATTCTTTTTTTGTAATTTTTTAATGCATTTTTTAATTAATAAAGAGGCGTATTGTATACATCAGTCAGAATTATTTTTGTTTATATCTAATGCCTGGTTGATTTGTTGGGCTTTTAAACGGTATTTTTTTTTCGATAAATCTTAATATTTCAGTCATATGATTTTAGTTAAATTGTTGGGTTTTTTTTTTCTTTATTGATCTTCTTTTGGAATCGATAAGTTTCCTCTGTTTTTTTTTTTCTTTCGTTATCTCAGTTAAAATTAGAAGAAGAAAAATTACCCCAGATAGCTTTTAAAAACAAACTATGCTTGTTTATACTAACTATTTAAAAATCAAACGAAATTTGTTTTGTTTCTTTTATTTGACATCAATGCTTGTTTATACTAACTATTTAAAAATCAAACGAAATTTGTTTTGTTTCTTTTATTTGACATCAATGCTTGTTTATACTAACTATTTAAAAATCAAACGAAATTTGTTTTGTTTCTTTTAGTTGACAACTATGCTTGTTTATACTAACTATTTAAAAATCTAACGAAATCTTTTTTTTTTCTTGTATTTGAATTTCTTTTGTTTTTATGTGAAATAGTTATATTTGCTTATATTTTAGTGCTTTATTTACTTTTTTTCATTTTACACTATGATCTAAGAATCTACGTTCGCAAGACAATTAAGAGAGGAAATTACACAATTCTACAATACACATGTCACTTAAAGCAGGTGGTAAAACGAAGTTCCGATGATATCCAAAAGAAATAAAATTAAAAAAAAAAAAACAGTCCATTGAATATCGACGAATCACACGATAACACAGTTTTAATTTGAAATCAAATGCATTATACACACAAACTAATTCAGCCGATGTGTATTCATAAGGTACGTTAAGAAATACCCGATTACTTCAATTCTAACACTAGTAATCTAGTAATATCCACATCATTAGAAAAATAATAATAATAATAATAATAATAACCAGTTTAAAAAAAAAAAAAAAGAAAAGTCATGTGATTGATTTGATTCAATCACCATTTTGTTTTTGTGTCAATCCTAACAATAGCTCAGGAAAGTTTCATCAATGTCAATGAAATATATAACGGGCTGCGGCTACAAGTTGTTGGGATCTAGGCATCCCTCCCTCCCCCCCCCCCCCCCCCACCTTCACCCGTGGGGGTTGGGACCGTTACTTCCTACTGTCACAAGCCGCCTCCTACCCCCCCTACCCCCTTCCCTTCTCTCTCCCCCCTCCCCCATCATCGATAGTTCGTGTGTGACGTGTGCTGCATATTATCATCGTTTCACCGGTGCCAGTTTCCCGGCGGCTGGCCTTCCCCCCCCCTGTCATCATCACCCGCTGGTCCCTGGAACCACAACTAAATGATCCGGACGGACGGCCTGAGCTCTCACTCACCTTCCTTTCCACACTTAACCTCACCCACCGGTATCTGCCCTACTACTACACCGGTCGTATTTTAGTATTTTTAAAATAAAAAAAAACAAATAGCCAGGTTTGAATGGTATGAGGGAGGGAAGGGGGGGGTGGGCGTTGACTACGTGGACTCCGAGGGATGACTAAGCTAAAACGGGAAAAAATAGGATTATAGAAAAAAAACCTTAACTCTGTATAGTTGTTGTGTAACAGAGATCAAGAAGCCGCAAGACTTTATTGAGGGTTAAAGTGTTAATGCTTACATTGATGCTTCTATTTACTCTGTATAGTTGTTGTGTAACAGAGATCAAGAAGCCGCAAGACTTTATTGAGGGTTAAAGTGTTAATGCTTACATTGATGCTTCTATTTACTCTGTATAGTTGTTGTGTAACAGAGATCAAGAAGCCGCAAGACTTTATTGAGGGTTAAAGTGTTAATGCTTACATTGATGCTTCTATTTACTCTGTATAGTTGTTGTGTAACAGAGATCAAGAAGCCGCAAGACTTTATTGAGGGTTAAAGTGTTAATGTTTACATTAATGCTTCTATTTAAAGAGTTTTTTTTTTACCTAGTCTAGTATTTGATAAAGACAATGTCCTTGATTTGCCTGGTCTCGAAGACTCATCGTCTAGTTACTTTGATAGCTATAAAGATAAATGAATAGATCGGTAGATTGGATTGATTAGTAGATAGATAAAGCAAACCGGGGAGAGGGGGGGAGTATATCCTTCAAACGTTAAATTTAAGAAGAATTATTCTAAGAGTTGAAAACTTTTGACATCTTTCCCTCCACCCTTTGACATCTCCACAACTACATCCGAGAATCGTCAGAGAAATTTATAAACCAGCGGCAGAATCCATTTGACACCGTCCGTCACAACACTATCCTCTTTGACCTAAATCAGTGTGTGGCTACTGTGTCATTTAAAATTAAGACTGCTTGACATCTTGTCATATTTCATGAAATATAGTACACATGAATTAGGCAGAATACTTAATGATAGACTTGGAAAGATTAAGCTGCATTGGTTTTAATTATAGGGAAATTGAAGTTAAAATATAGATTAATAAACAAATGTGTACGTAGTTTTGAATAGTACATAGGCAGATGTAAACACTAGTATACTAATTTATTGATGGATTTTGTACTGGGCTAACAAAAAAAGAAGGCAGACATTTACCTAGACAGGTGCAAAGATTGAACATAGATAGGCTTACTAATGATGATGATGATGATAGGTAGATAGATAGATAGATAGATAGATAGATAGATAGATAGATAGATAGATAGATAGATAGATAGATAGATAGATAGATAGATAGATAGATAGATAGATAGATAGATAGATAGATAGATAGATAGATAGGGCGCCATCTTAAATGAGAAATAGCACGTATTTTTCCCTGCAGGGATTGGGGAAGGGGAGGTGAGGGCTTATGTCCCGAGGCCTATTTCATCGCTTCGCCACTTGTAAATTATTTGATTGATTGATACATACATAAATTGATGCATTAATTGATCGGTGTGTTTGCTTTTTCCAAGAAAATCTGGAATTATATTTGGACTGTGTAACTCTTCATCAATTATCTCCCGTGTGGTGGAAGTTTCCATCAATGAGTTATTGTCCTTAGTCCCAACCTGCCAATGACACATCTAGTACAGGTGACTTACAGATAGAATATAAACTGCACATCTCAAATTGTTTAAAAGATTCCCCTAAACGTGCAGGTTTTTGACGATGTTTCATTTTAAATGTACGTTTAAGAACGTTCCCATTCTATAAATAGTTTGATGGGTGTGTGTGTGTGTGTGTGTGTGTGTGTCAAATAGGATAGTGTTTGTCAGAAGGGTGTTGTGTGTGTGTGAGTGTTGGTGTCCCTGAGAGGGTGGTGTGTATCAGACACGGTGGTGTTTGTGTGTGTGTGTGTGTCAAACAAGGTGGTGTGTGTGTCAAAGGGGCCGTCCATAAAGTACGTCACGCTCCAAGGGGGAGGGGATAAGAAAAGTGTGACAGGGTTTTGCAAACAAAGAAATCAAGTGATGTTCTTCCCGAAAATTGAAAGCAAAGCAATTTTCCTGTGACAATCCATAAAGTATTATTCATATGTACATTGTATATTTTGCATGAACGATTTATAGATTTGTACAATTTCATATTACTTATACCAAACATTCTAAATGTTGTAAAATGTCATACATTGGGGGTGGGGGGTACCTGGGTCAAAGCAAAGTCTTTTTATTATTTAAGTTTAAGACATTTTAATATCTTAGTAATAATATAAGTAGATTTAAAAATAAATTTTGTTAAAAAAAAATTAACATATTGATATTTGTGGGTGCGGCATGCCTGTCTTGAAATTTATGACCTTTTTTGTGGCAAATATTTCGAAATATTTATAGACTGATTCATATAAAATGTACATATTTATAATCAGAAAAGCTTCCTTTAGGGAATGTCAAAATTACTTTTTGATAGTGTAGTAAATAAATCTTTTATGAATTTTTTAAATTTTGTATGGTGAAAATAAGCAAAAAATGCTAATTTTGAAAATTTAAAAAAAAAAAAAATGACTTAAAATTTCTTGAAAAGCCTCTGACATTCTATAAATGCACCTCTTCTACATAAAAATTAGAAGTTTTATCAAAATCTGACATGTGGTATTTGAGATTTTTCTTGCCACAGTGAATCAAAATGTCAAAAATATTTTTCGAGAAAAATGACTTTTAAGTTTTTAAATTGATTTCTGAATGAGTAACATTCTGAAAATACATTTAATTGATCTAAAAAAAATTTTCTGTAATATATTTAATTCGTAGTTGTTATTGACATGTTTTAGTATCTAAAAATGTAAAAAAAAAAAAAGTTTTTTTTTGAACTGATGCATTTTCGCCCCGTACCCCTTAGGAACTAAAAGTTGGGAGTGGAAGACATTATCTGATTTTTTTACAAATTTTACATTTTTACAATCAGTAGGCCCATAGGCAACTTTTGAATATGTTTCAAATTCCCAACTCAAAAAAAAAAATTTTTGACCCACTAATATATATATATATATATATATATATATATATATTATAGAGAGAGAGAGAGAGAGAGGGAGGGAGGTAGGGAGGGAGGGAGGATAAAGAGAGAGGGGGGCAAGAGGGGAGAGAGAGGAAAGTAGGGTAGGAGGGAGGGAGGGGAGGGGGGAGAGAGGGAGGGAGGGGGGGGATGGACAGGGGGAGAGGAGGGAGGGGGAGATGGGAGAGGGAGGGAGAGAGAAAGAAGGGAGGGAGAGAGAGGGGTAGGGAGGGAGAGAGGGGGGTAGGGGGAGGGAGAGGGAGGGGGAGGGAGAGAGGGAGGGGGAGGGAGAGAGAGAGAGGGTGGGGGAGAAAGGAGAGAGAGAGAGGGTGGGAGAGAGGGAGGGAGGGAGAAAGAAGGGAGGGAGAGGGTTTAAGGAGGGAGAGAAAGGGGAGGAAGGAGAGAGAGGGAGAGAGAGAGGATGGGAGAAATGGGAGGAAGAGATAAAGAGAGAGGGGCAGGGGAGGGAGAGAGAGGGAAGGAGGGAGGGAAGGCGGAGAGAAGGAGGGAGGAGGGGGATGGACATTGGGGAGAGAAGGAGGGGAGAGGGGGAGATGGCAGAGGGACGGTGGGAGGGGAGAGAGAGGGAGGGAGGGAGAGGGAGAGGGGAGGGAGAGGGAGGGAGGAAAGGAGGAGAGGAGAGGGGAGAAGGAGAGGGAGGGAGAAAGGGAGGGAGGGAGAGGAGGAGGGAGAGAGAGGAAGGAGAGAGAGAGGGGGTAGGGAGAAAACAGGTAAACAGAAAACCTTATTTTTAAACTTGGGCAAAACCGGGTACTTGCAACTAGTATAATATACACTAGCACCTATATAATACACACTAGCACCCTAAATATAATATACACTAGCACCTATATATAATAAACACTAGCACCTAAATATAATACACAGTAAGCACCTATATATAATACAAACTACCAAATTACACACTAGCAAATTTACACAAACATGGCGATTTTCGAAAAAATCAAATAAAGCTGATGATGCGCATTCTGTATAATTTATTTTCTGAGATTCATATCATTCCAGTCATGTGCCACAATGTGTATTTTATTCTATTAAAATGGCAGTATATAAACCTCGCTCACAGACAAATACAAGTATGTAACATATTACGTAACAATTGTATTGAGAACTATAATTATTGTATGATTTGTACAATTTAAAAATCTCTTCCGATCGAGCTGCACACATCACTGTACTAAAGACTCTCACTAAGTCTAAGAGTTAAGGAATTTGGGATGAAGACCCTGATATTAATTTCAAAGTGACCACAAGAAATACCAATTACATTTGTATCTCCAGTAACCACGGAGGTCAGAGGCCTATTGTATCCCTTAGGTAACTGTCAGTTTATATGACATTAGTCTATAGTATCAGCTGACATATGACATTAGTATATAGTATCACCTGACATATCACATTAGTCTATAGTATCACCTGACATATGACATTAGTCTATAGTATCACCTGACATATGACATTAGTCTATAGTATCACCTGACATATGACATTAGTCTATAGTATCACCTGACATATGACCATTAGTCTATAGTATCACCTGACGTATGACATTAGCCTATAGTATCACCTGACGTATGACATTAGTCTATGTATCACCTGACGTATGACATTAGTCTATAGTATCACCTGACATATGACATTAGTCTATAGTATCACCTGACGTATGACATTAGTCTATAGTATCACCTGACATATGACATTAGTCTATAGTATCACGTGACATATGACATTAGTCTATAGTATCGTGACATATGACATTAGTCTATAGTATCACCTGACATATGACATTAGTCTATAGTATCACCTGACATATGACATTAGTCTATAGAATCAGCTGACACCCCTCCCCCAACATATAAATTGACATACGGAACTAAAACATTAAAAAAAAGTTCTATTGTTAGTTCAGAGACAACCTTCTTTGAATGAACAACTTGAAGTTCAATCTTCACTAAGGGTTTATTTCTCCTTAATGAAAGAAATGTTTACATAAACAAGCAATTAAGCCTGTTCCATTCTGGACACAGGACGTGTTAGCGCATTTTCGTTTTATGTATCAGTACGTATGCTATCTTTCAGTAAATGTTTGGCAAAAATTTTGGAAATGTTTATAAATTCAATTGTGTAATGCATATATTTGTAAAAAAAAAATTATAAAGACGTTTCTTTACATTTGAAAAAAAATTATTGTCTCTTAAATCTAACTACAAGTGGTTTGTGGTTACTGAAATATGACTCATAATTGAAAACATTCGAAATTATAGTCATTTAATCGTCCGAAAACTCCGTCAATTGTTGCATAGCTCTGATACTTTCAATTAAACTCAGAACACAAGCTTACTATTTCATTTGATGAGTTTATTAATAAATCTTGGTGAAACTACGTGCTGCAGTATTTCGCACCAAATGAGCGGGCTGTGAACGTACAAGGTGTATATATAATATATAAGCCCCTTAGGAGCCCTGAAGCCCGGCCCTCAGAGATCCTATCGCGAAATGAACTTTTGATGTACACATGGCAGGCCAAGACCTACAAAATGATATATACATCATGGGTCTAGGACTTATAGTTGCTGAGATATAGCGCTCCTTTAGTAATATAGCTTATATAGTAAAAAACGGTACTAAGGCCCTTTTTACGGCCCTGAGAGGTCAGATCCTTGAAATGGAAAAAAGTCATTTCTTGGCAGGCCAAGACCTACAAAATGATATACATCATGGGTCTAGGACTTATGGTTGTTGAGATCTAGGGTGATGACAGACAGACAGACAAAACGGGCTAATTGAGCATTTTTTTTTTTTCGAAAATGCTCTAAAAAATGTTGCGTTAATCTAGTTAATGAAAATTAATATTTGTTCTTAGACAGTGTTATAGATTTTCCCCTATTCCATACCCTCTCCCTTTCTTTCTGATATTGCTAAGTCAGGGTTGTGATTTATGCCAAGTTAAAAATATTTTTAAAACTTGGAAAACTCGAGCAACAATTGAATCGAGCCAGATTGCACCGGAAACATTTAGATCAAGAGGTGTCTAAACTGCGGCACAAGGGCCGAGTTCGGTCCTCGACATACTGAGAGGCGGCCTGCAGGGTGGGTCGTACATTTTAAAATTTTCTATGATTGGAACAAGACTAAACAAAAATAAAGAACATTTTTGTACTTGAAAAATAATTTTATATTTTAAATGTGTGGACAGTTATTCCCCTCTGGCCTATTTCATTAGGTTTTGTTTTCAAGACTATACCGCGTGGTCACAGTTGTAAGACTGTACCATGTACCACAGTTATAAGACTATACCGCGTGGCTACTGTTATAAGACTATACCGTTTGGCTACTGTTATAAGACTATACCATGTGGCCACAGTTATAAGACTATACCATGTGGCTACAATTATAAGACTATACCATGTGGCCACAGTTATAAGACTATACCGCGTGGCTACTGTTATAAGACTATGCCGTTTGGCTACTGTTATAAGACTATACCATGTATTACAGTTAAGACATATACCATGTGGCTACAATTATAAGGCCTACCACAGCTGTGGCCACAGTTGCCAGACTATACCGTGTGGCTACAGTTATAAAGGTTATACCATGTGGCTACTGTTATAAGACTATACCGTGTGGCTACTGTTATAATTTTTAACGACCTGGTTGGCGCCTAGAAACCACTACTCACCATAAGACAGTAAAGTCATAATGTAAGGTAGGGGAATTTAACTTAGATCTAAGGGAGGTAAAAAGGATAATCGTTTCAAAACGTAGAAACACGATTTGTCTCACACAGAAATTGAACGAATGTGTTCATAGATTCTTCAGTTGAGTTACATTGATGTATTTACACATGAAATGAAAATGGTCAATTTTACATAGAATCATTTGTTTCTGGTCATCAGAATATTGAAGTCATAAGTGGTTCATTGCTTTGTTATATAATCTGTATGAATGTAACATAATCAATAATAGACAACAGCATAGTAATAAGGGTTAAAAAAAAAAGTAAATTCCCTTCTTAGCCCTAACGGGCCTTCGGGGCAGATGAAGTGTAGAATTCATCTGTTTCTATAACCTCGGTATATGAAGGGATTGTGTGGTTAGCACAACGCCCAGCCGCCTTTACTTCCCCAACTTAAAGTCAGGTACCCATTTAAAGCTGTGTGGACTTGTGGGACGACTTTGCGCAAATTTCACCTGGAAAAATTCCATGGGCCTCACCGAGGATCGAACCCAGGACAAGAAATGAAAATGGTAGGAAAAAGAAATTAAACATTCAAAGTCAGAAATAGAAAATTTGAAAAGGCAGAGAATTTAAAATACATGGGTTCAAAATACACAGATCTCTAGATAACAATACACACACGACGATAATTATATCAGTTGTAACATGCGGCAGTGATAATTATATCAGCTGTAACCAGCCCCGTAGCGTGAAAATTTTACAGCAGGGGCCAAGTATTCTTCAGCAGGGGCCAGGCAATAGCAGGGGGCCCGGCTCCCTGGCCCTCGCACGCTACGGAGCCTGTCTGTAACAAGGGTAAGTGATAATTATATCAGCTATAACAAGGGTTGTAAAGTGGTACACAGAGATACTGCAGAGAACAGGTCGGTGTATTCTCATCAGCTAGGTAGACTGGCCTCACCATCATCAGGCCAGGAGTAGACTGGCCTCACCATCATCAGGCTGGGTAGTCTGGCATCACCATCCTTCAGGCCGGGTAGACTGGCCTCACCATCATCAGGCTGGGTAGTCTGGCATCACCATCATCAGGCTGGGTGAACCAGCCTCACCATAATCAGGCTGGGAAGACTGGCCTCACCATCATCAGGCCGGGTAGACTGGCATCACCGTCAACAGGTTTATCTAATGAAAAGTTAACTTTAAATGTATAACAGGTTTATCTAATGAAAAGTTAACTTGGATGTATAACAGGTTTATCTAATGAAAAGTTAACTTTAAATGTATAACAAAGGTTTATCTAATGAAAAGTTAACTTTAAATGTATAACAGGTTTATCTAATGAAAAGTTAACTTTAAATGTATAGCAGGTTTATCTAATGAAAAGTTAACTTTAAATGTATAACAGGTTTATCTAATGAAAAGTTAACTTTAAATGTATAACAGGTTTATCTAATGAAAAGTTAACTTTAAATGTATAATGGGTTTTATCTCATGAAAAGTTTACTTTAAATGTATAACGAGTTTATCTAATGAAAAGTTAACTTTAAATGTATAACAGGTTTATCTTGTCAAATGTTAACTATCAATGCCATATTGCCAACCATCCTCCCAGAGTCGTAGCTAGCTATTGCTACGCCCTGTACAGAAGAAATAAAATATTTCTACTAATTCGGCTTTTCAAGATCCAGTGTTCAATTAAATTTCCACGCACTGAACATTTCTTAGGTTAATGTTCATTTCATTTATTTCGATATGCTGTGCATTGGTTGCTAACTGCCCTTGTGTCGGTCTCTGTGGCCATTCCATGTACAGTTGACAATACTTTCATCGCTATGAACATACTGCAATATAGTTAAAAAATGACTGCAAATTATTTTTCTTTCCAATTTGTAAACAAAAACAAGTCACGATAGTTTTTAAAACTACGGAGTGTTTTCGAAAATATATTGTTTGAATTCAGTTTGCAATATATTTTATTCTTATAATGTTTAAATAGCAGACGTTATGGGGCAATGAGATTCGTCCTGATGTCAGATCAACCGGCATCTTTCCGTTCCCAATTTCCCAGCTATTGATGTGGGAATATTTCAAGTAGAAATATATTTGTATTGTTATAAATCTAAGGAGGTAGCCCATTTATTAATGTCGTTCGTCGTATTAAGCATACTTATATCCCTTGATTTGTATAATGAGAAGTTTTGACTCAAATTGAGTGAATCAACATAAATAAAAAAAAATAATTAATTAGTTGCTGAATCATGCAGTCTCATGGAACAAGAACATGTATGCAAAATTTCAAGAAAATCTTTCACTAAAAAATGCCTCAAAATCGATTACAGCAATGTTTTCATATCAATATTTAAATAAATAAATAAAAAAAAAAAATAAAAAAAAATAAACAGAAGTTTCGAATGGAGGAGGAAACGGTTAGAAAGCTCAGTGTATGTGTGTGTGTGTGTGTGTTTGTATGTGTATACATTTTTGTAAATGTGTATGTATGTGTGTAATTGCGTATGTGAAACATATTGTACATATCTTGCACAAAGATTTGCATCTGATATGTGTACCGGTCATATGAACCGGTCATATTCAGCACATTGTCATAGCCTTGTCTTCCGCAGTTTGAAAGCAACTGGATCATCCATCACTTGTTGATTTATTTAGTAGCCAAGCCTTTTCATGAATGATGTTACCGCAAGTTGTTTGGAGTTTGTTAGAGCAAGAGTGAGATATGTCACAACATATTTAAAAAAACAAACAAATAATTCACTTAACCAATATGGTTCTTGAGGGGACGAATGGACACATCCACAGATTGTGTTTTCAAATGTCCTTTCTTTCGGTATATAGACTTGGCAGCGCCCATCTCATCTCCAAATCAGCGGCGAAAATTTTGGCTGTACCCTTTGCATATGAGTCGAGTTCATTATCAATTTCGCTATCTAGCCGACAACATATTTCAACTGTCTAGAGCAGGAGTGGGCAAATGCGACCGCTGGTCACGAAATGTTCTACAACAGAAGGGCTGGACCCTAAGCACATGAATGGAATTATTAAATGAAATAACGGATGAAATAAAGTTATGGATGTAAACGAGCGGTGGGGAGGAAAGTGGACCGTCAGCGGAGAAGAGTGGACCGAGAACAGAGGAGAGTGGACCGAGAACAGAGGAGAGTGGACCGAGAACAGAGGAGAGTGGACCGAGAACAGAGGAAGTGACCCGAGCGGAGGAGAGGATAGTGGTCCGCGAGCGGAGAAGAGTGGACCGAGAGCGGAGGAGAGTGGACCGAGCGCGGAGGAGAGTGGACCGAGAGCGGAGGAGAGTGGACCGAGAGCTGAAAGTGGACCGCGATAGTGAACAGCGAGCTAGATTTAAACATCCCCACTTGGTCTATTTTTATCCCATGCCTGGTATTGAGGTTGACTTTTTTTTCAAGATTTCTATTTCGATATCCTCTCAGGCTCGAGGGCCACTTAGGGTCGGCATTCCCCTAAGCTCGACACATGTTTTGACGAATCAAGCCACATTACCTTCGCAACTTAAACAATCGGCGCTCCAAACTTTTACATTTCACAACCCACCATTAGAACTGATTGACTTTATTGACCCACCATTAGAACTGATTGACTTTAGTGACCACCATTAAGAACTGTTTGACTTTATTGACCACCATTAAGAACTGATTTACTTTAGTGACCACCATTAAGAACTGATTGACTTTAGTGACCACCATTAAGAACTGATTGACATGCAAAGAAAACACTGTAACAAAAAAGTGTTAATGGTGTCATTATTGTGTTTTTTACTGGAAGAAGTTGTTGTCTATCCCTGTGATTAAACTTTAATTACGTTTCATGTTATTGCCTTATTTGGTATTGTTCCACCCCAATTGCAATCGCAATGATGCAATCATCCCAATGATGAAATAAGTATATCAGACATTTGTGCATCTATCGATAAATTCAAACCACGGAGATAAAGTATACAAATTAAAGAATACAGTAGATACAAACCAGAATCATGAGTCAACCAAAAGATAATACTGTTTATTTTGAAAGAAGGATTTGTCATTATTGTAAGAAAAAAGGTCACATTTTGAAGTACTGCTATTTGAAAAGAACTAGAACAACATAGACCAGAAAAACTTCACTTACGTCAAAACGAAACAGACCAGAACTTAATTCTACGCAAAAATATGCTGATAGAAAATATCCAAAACAGAAATTTCAAGATAATGGTGAAACAGAACAATACTGTGCAAATATTATAAATACAAAAGGTCAAATAATATTTCATCCTGCTATCGTTAATGGTCAACAAATAAAATGTCTTAGAGATTCAGGTTGTACTACTGTAGTTGTTAAAAAGAAGTCTGGTTAACAAAGATCGAGTACATGTCAAAGAAAACACACATCAAGCTTGGAATGGTACTATAAAGTCGCGTGACGTAGCAACCAGTAAAAAAGACTCACCATGGTTAGCTGGTATATGTGAAGCTATTATACTAGATAATCATATATGTAGACTGATTATTGGTAATGTGCCGGAGTATCGAAAGATAACACAAAACTCTTGCAACTAACTGGATACAAAGAAAAAGAAATGAAGATATAGAAATTTGTTGTGTCTGCATCGATGAAAAAGAGAACTTTCATTAATGACAACTGTATACATGATAAACAACAAAGATTGTTATTAGAACAAAAATGGAATGGAACGAAGAAATATGTTGCTTCATACAGCATGGAAGACAATATAGACAAATTAACCACGGAAGAAGAAAGGATTATGCTTCTTAAAAATAAAATAACAGTACACAAGAAAGCAAATGCAATAGCTACTAAGTACTCAAACTGTTATAATAATATGAAGGCAAATCTTATTCACAAGCTGTAATAAAGGGAACATTTTAGAAGATGCAAAAGAACAATTTTTAGCTGTGATGACTTAGACAACAAACCAAACAGAAAGATATGATGCAGGGAAAGTAATGATACGAACAAATTGTTAAAGATACAAATAGATTGGTGCTGATGAACATAGACAAAAAACATTTTGTTAAGAGCAAAAAATGATGTACGATTGAGGCAAATTGTTGAGAATGAAAAGGCAAGAAATATGATATGCAATATGAAGTGATGGCTGGTGTACTAGTAAAGAAAGTACAATCAAAAAATGAAAACATCACACAATTGGTTATTCCAAAAACAATAAGCCTACTGTTGCTGCAAGAGTGCTCACTCAAACCACTGGCAGGACACATGGGAAAAACAAAGACATTGCAAGGGATTGCAGGACATTGCTTTTGGCCGGGATTCAAAAAAGATATACATAGTTATATTGATGCTTGTCAAGAATGCAAAACACATAATCACATTGGTCCTACTCTGGCTCCAATTCAACCCATGGACATTTCTCAGAAACCTTTTCAAAGAGTTGCAGTCGATATCATCGGGGCCTATGCCTATAATGTCTTCAAGAAAACATCGCTATGTATTAACCATAATCTGCATGGCTACACGGTGGTTAGAAGCGATTCCACTCACACAGATTACTGCTGTGAGTGTGTGTAGTGCCATGATGTCTGTGTTCACTAGATTTGGCTTTCCTGAAGTTGGCATTCAGACAACGGAACTCAGTTTCGGTCACAAATATGCAGCGTTGGATATTTTGGAGATATTACTCAAACGTTTCAGCAAGAAACCATCCGCAATCCAATGGTTCTGTAGAACGTGCAAATCAAACACTGAAAGTTATGCTGAAGAAATTTGTACAGGACAAAAAAGCAGATTGGGATTTATTTCTCCCAATGGGTGTTGTTTGCATATAGAGAAATACCTCATGCAGCAACAGGATACAGTCCCCAGGCTTGTGTTCGGAGCTAACGCTAGAGGACCTATTAGTTTATTTATTTGGAAAACATTATGCCAAACAGACAAAAGTTAACACCTTATGACTAAGTTACACAAACGAGAGAAAAAATTGTTAATGCAAATCAAATTGCCACAGAAAATTTGAAGGACAGACATGAACAGATAGATTGCCAATCAACATTCACAGACATTTGAGATGCTTGCAAACAGGTGATGAGGTGCTAGTATTGCTACCTACAAAAAAGGTTTTAAGCAGGAGTGGCAAGGTCCCTATGAGATAATAGACAAGATTAATGACGTTGATTTTATAGTGAACATCAAAAGTAATCACAGGAGCATTCCATATCAATCGCCTTAGAAAACTGGACAGCTTACCTGGCATTTTGGCAGAACAGGTACTTCATATATATTCAAAACATGAAGAAAAGTTATGTGCTATAACTATTAGTCAAGAAGACGAAGGAGGTAAAGATATACCAGTGTTAGACATGAGACAACAATCAAAAGAAACTAAGTATCATTTTACCTCACAATGTACCAGAGGAGTTGTCAGAACTCGAGTAAACAATTTATTAATGAAATATAAAGATATTATAGTTAATGAACCTGGAAGTACAAAGTGTATAGAGCATACTATAAAGTTAACAGATACCAAACCAATCAAGATGAAACCATACAATATACCCTGAAATATCAAGATCCAAGTAGAACAAGAATTGCAAGCCATGTTAAATAAAGGACTGATTGAGCGATCATACTCTAGCTATACTTCACCTATCGTTATTGTGAAGAAGAAAAACGGAGAACCGAGAATTTGTTGTGATTATCGTAAGATCAATCAACTGACTCTAAATCGATAGAGAACCACTACCCATAGCGGAAGATTTAATCAATGAAATTGCAAAAGGAAAAATATTTACTCACCTCGACATGACGAGAGGTTTTTTGGCAATTCCACTGAACAGAATTCGAAGCAGTATACTGCATTTCAAACAAAAGATGGCCTCTATCAATGGACAAGAATGCCCTTTGGCCTTGTTAATAGCACGGCTACATTTAGTAACATGATAAGGCAGATATTCAGAGGTGTGAAGAATATTGTTCACCACGTGGACGATATATATGTCTTCATGAAAACTGGGAAGATCATTTAACTGTACTAGAGACGGTATTTGGCAAGTTGCCGAGAGAGAATGGATTAACTGTAGCACCAGAAATGCAACATAGGTCAACAAGAAATAATTTTTTTTTGGGTTTTAAGATAGGACGAGGTGGTTGCAGCATGCAAGAAGAGAAAAAAGAAAAGGTCTTAAACATCAAAGTACCTACCACAAAGAAAGAAGTGAGAGCAATTAGGACTCTGTAATTTTTTACCGAGGATTTTTCACAACTTTTCTCAGCTACTGGAACCCTTGATAGTGTTAACAAAGAAAAGTCAATAGACAAAATTATATGGTCAGAACAGTGTCAGAAGGCACTTAATGATATTATAGACAAATTCAAAGGTGACCAGATACTGGTACCTTTTGATTTAAACAGACCAATAATGCCTCCACAGATGCTTCAAGGAAAGGATTGGGTGCTTGTATAATGATTGAAATTGATGGACAGAACAGACCTGTGAAATTTATCAGTAGAAAACTGACTTGTGCAGAGAAAAACTATTCTGTTATTGAATTAGAAGCGTTGGCCATAGTCTGGTCAGTACAAAAACTACAGAAATATTTACTAGGTAATGAGTTTACCATACTTGTGGATCATAAACCATTAACGTCTCAAAAAGTAATAAATAATGCAAGAATCATGCGATGACATTTGTTACTAACTGACTACAAATTCCAGATTAAATACATAAAGGGTACAAACAATCATATACCAGATCTATTGTCGAGAATGATAATTGGGACATCTACAGACAATTAATGAATGTGTATTACTACTTAAATGGAGAATTTCTGCTGTCGTCAATAATCATTGAGATGTTCAACGATTGTCAAACACAAATGTACGTTGATTGAGTTATTGTTGTTTGAGCTGATGTCACAAGACTGTTTTTATCAACGCAAGTTATCGTTGAACACACTTTGCTCAATTTTTCGTCGCAGTTAATGGAGCAATTCATCGTTACTGTGAGCAGTCGTTGCTCATATTGTCATCCTGACAATGTTAAACGTGAACACTCTGAAAACAATTTTGCCAGGGACATTTATTTTGTGTAGAGAGACTATTTTGTGTAGAGACTATTATGTGAAGAGACAATTATTGATTTTTTGTGTGTGTTAACTTTGACTGGCGTCATTTAAGCAAGACAGAGTGTAGTAAGAAACATGTTACACATATCCGTCGTCGTCCTGATGTTGATGAGATGATGGACTATACATCTACTCAAGGAGAACCATATTTTTTTCAAAGTTTGTTACATTCGTTTATTATTGACATCTGTCCAGAGATGTAATGGTATTTATATTTTTTTAGATTAACATGTATTACATTTTGTTTTATTGAAAAGATTGAGAAATAATAGAATTAATAATGATATATCATAAGCATGTAATGCTATAAGCAATAGCAAGAAAGTAATGGTAGATGATTTTATTTAAAATTGTTGATATTGCAAAATTTCATTAGGTAATGAAATTTTTTGGAGATAATGGGGGTGTCTATCCCTTGTGATTAAGCTTTATTTACGTTTCATGTTATTGCCTTATTTGGTATTGTTCCACCCCAATGATGCAATCACCCCAATGATGCAATCACCCCAATGATGCAATCACACCAATGATGCAATCACCCCAGTGATGCAATCACACCAATGATGCAGCTATGCCAGGGTGATATATCTTATAAATAGGAAGTTACCACGGTTGTTGGAGAGACGGAGACACACAAGAGAGACTAGAGACCAGGAAAGGGATACTAGGACTGAAGTGATCAAATTGCAGTCGAGAGTTATAATAGTTATAGATTCGTGTACTGGTTTATAAGTTATAGCAGCTACTTGTGATTTATTGCCACATCTTTCATAGAATATTGATCATAGTATTTATCGTGTGTGATAAAGTATAGAATTATACATGTGTTTTATTGATTCATCTTCTCAAGTGTTTACATTGGATTGTCATATTCTCATCTGTATATATCATGCATTAAAAAGTTCAGTTAATTCTTTTACAATACAAGGAGTTGTGTCGTCTGATTTAATTAGAGCACAAGTGAGATACGACAGTTGTAATTATGCACAACTGTAGTTTGTCGCATGTAGAGAACTAAGTTGTAATTATGCATAATTATAGTTTGTAGCATGTAGAGAACTAAAGTTGTAATTATGCATAATTATAGTTTGTAGCATGTAGAGAAGGAAGTAGAGTTGTAATTATGCACAACTGTAGTTTGTAGCATGTAGAGAACTAAAGTTGTAATTATGCATATTATAGTTTGTAGCATGTAGAGAACTAAGTTGTAATTATGTAATTATAGTTTGTAGCATGTAGAGAACTAAAGTTGTAATTATGCATAATTATAGTTTGTAGCATGTAAGAAGTAAATTTCTTCCACCTTTGGCTGCTGCTCACACTTTGAGAATTACTGGATTAAACTAGAGATTGAAGAAGATGTCATGTGAGCTGTACGGCCTCTTGACATTCTGCGGCTCCGGGTATATTATTTTTGTACTGAACGAAATATCGTAAGATAATCAGCACGTGATCTCTATTTCGTTGGGGCCTTTGGTAAGACGTCAAGGAGGGCCCACTCGTACAGATGGCCCTTGTGTGCAACTAAAAGTTGTGTGTATTGAACCAAGCGACAATTTCACACCAATAAATGTCAAGATAATTGAATTCATACTTCAGACGTTACTAAATTTAAGCTCGTTTTTCCCCAATTTTCACGCTGCCTCTGAAACTTGCATCCACGCCCCTCACAGGATCAAAACATCGGTTTACTTCAATAATTTCTACACAAAAAAGATCAAATAGTTGAAAACAGTATCAACAAAAGACACCAGCAATAATTGCCATGTTATGTGATATTTCCTTCACACCATGGGCGTTGACCTGATGTCTTCCAGCAGTCCTTCTGGATGATGATTCAGACTCGAACTCATCACAGCAAGTACTCGATGAATCCTTCCGAAGAGGACAGGTATTCTGGAGCTACGGCCACCAGGTGCCGCCCGAGGCCTGGTCTTTCACTATCAAACAAACCATCATCACTTTATTGAGTGCTTTTGGAATATTCAGTAATTTCTTTATCATTGTAAGTAAACATCTTTGTGAACATCACATTACGGGCTGGTAGGTACTGTTTTGTATGGATCATTGGCCTCTTTAAAGTAGATTAGTTTTTAGGGTTAATATATGTTTAAACTTAAATTTAAAATCACTTTAATGTACATATTGAATAGTTATGTACATGAATGAATGTACCAAAATATTTTAATACATATCTAGTCACTCCGGAGTTTTATTTAATGTTATGTGCAAGTTACCTGGAAGTTAAAAAAAAATTAAATGGAATATTTGTACAATTAAAGCGTTAATTAAATTGATTAGATACATTTATAGGTCTAACGTAGTAAGTAGATCTGCATAAACTTCAACAGAAAGCGTTTAATGAAAACAATATGAACTGTTTTAATAAATTTTCGTAAAGCTTACTAAAAGAAAAGATTTATTTTGAAGTAGATCTTTGTAAGCTTCTAGTTTCTATGTTTTAATTATGTTAATCATCTTTATTAAACGTTTATTTTTAAGTTGCTTTATTGAACTATATCATGTAGACACTCGTCAACATTAAATGACAGAACATAACATAATCCATTCAAATATGAGTCTTGTGTAAATCATTTAATTCATTGAATGTATGTTGCAATATAACCTGTATGTCGTTATACATAGCCACAGCTTGTCGACACAATCAACATATTGCCAATATAACCTGTATGTCGTTATACATAGCCACAGCTTGTCGACACAATCAACATATTGCCAATATAACCTGTATGTCGTTATACATAGCCACAGCTGCTTGTCGACACAATCAACATATTGCCAATATAACCTGCATGTCGTTATACATATCTACAGCTTGTCGACACAATCAACATATTGCCATTATAGCCGCAACTATATTGTTATACATATCCACAGTTTGTCAACATAACTAATAGTTTGTCTGTGATAACCCTTTGTATCTGTCAAAATAAAAAAATACAACCATTGGAATAAAAACAAGCAATTTAAGTCTTTTCCGTTTCGGACAAAGGACATTTTAGAGCATTTTCGTGTACGCAGTTGGGTTTTGATAAATAGAGAGGAAGTAATCATGTTGAATAACTGTTACAAAAATAAATAATGATTACGCCCTTTGATTAGCTTTTATTATTTATATTTAAAATATAAGCAAAAAAACGGTATTTAAGAAACTCTTGCATATTTCATGCTAAGAAATCTACCGCAAAATGAACTTTTGATGTACACTTGGCAGGCCACGACCTACAAAATGATATATACATCATGGGTCTAGGACTAATGGTTGCTGAGATATAGGGCGCTCCTTTGTTAATATAACTTATATAGTAAAAACGGTACTTAATACGCCCCCTTTTTCGGCCCTCAGAGGTCAGATCGCGAAATGGACTTTTTTGCTGCACACATGGCAGCCAATGGCAGGCCAAGACCTACACAATGATATAATACATCATGGGTCTAGGACTTATGGTTGTTGAGATATAAGGTGATGACGGACAGACAGACAAAATGGGGACAATAGAGCATTTTTTTTTCGAAAATGCTCTAAAAATGATAAAAACTATGTGAATGTTTATTTTCAGATCGTCATAATGTGTGTCCCCTCCATGAGAGGACATATAAAACAAGTATATTCATTTCCTCACTGGCTACAGCTGATATGTTGGTGTGTACTGTTGTCATGACCATCAACAGTATCTTACAACTAAATGTCACGGTATGTTGAAATTTAAATAAGACATAGCTTTTCTAAAAACTGTTTCCTCCATTGTAGAAACCTTAACATCTTCGGGACGCATGCAGTGGCGCAACCAGCAAAAAATGCTGGGTTGGGGGGGGGGGCGGCGGCTCACATATTGAAAAAAAGACAGTTTGACAGTTTGACAGTTTTTTTTGTAACTTTATAACGTAAATTATGTATTGATGATTTGGCCTGGTTGCGCCACTGTACACATGATGGAGATTTGGTTCCAGTTTAAAGATGGGCTCAATCCAGACAAGAAAATTGTTTTTTTTTTGTTTTAGATTTTAAAACATTACCTTTTTATAACCTTCACCCAGACCAGATTTTTTTTTCGTAAAATGTACTCTTTCCCTGCTCCATATTATAAATAACTTTATAAAACCAAAAGTCAGGATTATATATCTCATTGTATATACCCATCCACCAACCCCCTTCAACGAAATGTTTGCGAATTTATGTAATTAGATTATTTATTAACACACACACACCACCCTGTTCGACACACACACCACCTTGCCAGGGACACTTACACACACAACACCCTGTTCGACACACACACCACCTTGCCAGGGACACACACACACGTGTACTCACCACCCTGTTTGACACACACACCACCCTGTCAGGGACACACACAAACACAACACCCTGTTTGACACACACACACACACACACATCACCCTGTCAGGGACACTTACACACACAACACCCTATTTGACACACAAACACCACCCTGTCACGGACAAACACACACACAACACCATGTCTGACAAACAACATCCTATTTGACACACACACAACACACAATCCTATTTGACACAAATACACACCACCCTGTTTGACACACATAAACTCCAACCCTTTTGTCACACACACACACACCACCCTGTCAGGGACACACACACAACACCCTGTTTGACACATACACACCAACCTGTTTGGTACACAAACCACCCTGTCAGGGTGTGTCAGGGACACACACCATCCTGTTTTACACACACACACACCACCCTGTCAGGGACACACACACAACACCCTGTTTGACACATACACACACACCACCTGTCAGGGACACACACACAACACCCTGTTTGACACACACACACCATTCTGTTTGACACACACACAAACACACCATCATGTCAGGGACACACACACCATCCTGTTTGACACACACACACACAAACACCATCCTGTTTGACGCACACACCACCCTGTCAGGGACAAACACACAACATCCTGTTTGACACACACACACACACACCATAATGTTTGAGACACACACACCACCTTGTCAGGGACACACACACAACACCCTGTTTGACACACACACACACCATCCTGTTTGACACACACACAACTCATAGAACCTGGCCACCCCAGTCACCATCAAACTATTTATAATATGTAAAACATCGTCAAAAACCTGCACGTTTGGGGGGAATCTTTTAAACAATTTGAGATGTGCAATTTATATTCTGTTATCTGTAAGTCACCTGTACTAGATGTGTGATTGGCAGGTTGGGACTAAGGACAATAACTCATTGATGGAAACTTCCACCACACGGGAGATAATTGATGAACCCAAATATAATTCCAGATTTTCTTGGAAAAAGCAAACACACCGATCAATTAATACATCAATTTATGTATGTATCAATCAATCAAATAATTTACAAGCGGCGATGCGATGAAATAGTCCTCGGGACATAAGCCCACCTCCCCCCCCTAATACCTGCAGGGCAAAATACGTGCTATTTCTTATTTAAGATGGCGCCCTATCTATCTATCTATCTATCTATCTACCTATCATCATCATCATTATTAGTAAGCCTATCTATGTTCAATCTTTGCACCTATCTAGGTAAATGTCTGCCTTCTTTTTTTGTTCGCCCAATACAAAATCCATCAATAAATTAGTATACTAGTGTTTACATCTGCCTATGTACTTTTCAAAACCACGTACACGTTTGTTTATTTATCTATATTTTAAATTTAAATTTCCCTATAATTGAAACCAATGCAGCTAAATCTTTCCAAGTCTGTCATTAACTATTCTGTCTAATTCATGTGTACTATATTTCGTGAAATATGACAAGATGTCAAGCAGTCTTAATTTTAAATGACACAGTAGCCACACACTGATTTAGGTCAAAGAGGATAGTGTTGTGACAGACGGTGTCAAATGGATTCTGCCGCTGCATTATAAATTTCTCTGACGATTCTCGGATGTAGTTGTGGAGATGTCAAAGGGTGGAGGTCAAGAGTTTTTCAACTCTTAGAATAATTTTTCTTAAATTTAACGTTTGAATGATATATTCCCCTTTCTCCCCGGTTTGCTTTATCTATCTACTAATCAATCCAATCTACCGATCTATTCATTTATCTTTATAGCTATCGATGCATCTATACGATGAGTCTTCGAGACCAGTCTAATCAAGGACATTGTCTTTATCAAATACTAGACTAGGTAAAAAAAACACTCTTTAAATAGAAGCATCGATGTAAACATTAACACTTTAATCCTCAATAAACTCTCGCTGCTTCTTGATCTCTGTTACACAACAACTAGGCCTATACAGAGTAAATAGAAGCATCAATGTAAGCATTAACATTTTAACCCTCAATAAACTCTCGCTGCTTCTTGATCTCTGTTACACAACAACTATACAGAGTAAATAGAAGCATCAATGTAAACATTAACATTTTAACCCTCAATAAACTCTCGCTGCTTCTTGATCTCTGTTACACAACAACTATACAGAGTAAATAGAAGCATCAATGTAAACATTAACACTTTAACCCTCAATAAACACTTGCGGCTTCTTGATCTCTGTTACACAACAACTATACAGAGTTTTTTTTCTATAATCCTATTTTTTCCCGTTTTAGCTTAGTCATCCCTCGGAGTCCACATAGTCAACGCCCCCCCTCCCCCCCCTTCCCTCCCTCCTACCACTCAAACCAGGCTATTTGTTTTATTTTATTTAAAAAAAAATACTAAAATATGACCGGTGTAGTAGGGCAGATACCGGTGTAGTAGAGCAGATACCGGTGGGTGAGGTTAAGCGGAAAGGAAGGTGAGTGAGGGCTCAGGTCGTCCGTCCGGATCATTTAGTTGTGGTTCCAGGGACCAGCGGGTGATGATGACTCGGGGGGGGGGGGGGAGGCCAGCCGCCGGGGAAACTGGCACTGGCGAAACGATGATAATATGCAGCACACGTCACACACGAACTATCAATGATGGGGGGGGGAGAAAGAGGAAAGGGTAGGAGGCGGCTTGTGACAATAGGAAGTAACGGTCCCAACCCCCCCGGGTGAAGGTGGGGGGGGGGAAGGGACGGGGGGTGCCTAGATCCCAACAACTTGTATCCGCAGCCCGTTATATATTTCATTGACATTGAACAAACTTTCCTGAGCTATTGTTAGGATTGACACAAAAACAAAAGGATTAAATAATGGTGATTGAATCAAATCAATCACATGACTTTTCTTTTTTTTTTTATTAAACTGGTTATTATTATTCTTATTTCTAATGATGTGGATATTACTAGATTACTAGTGTTAGAATTGAAGTAATCGGGTATTTCTTGGCGTAACTTATGAATACACATCGGCTGAATTAGTTTGTGTGTATAATGCATTTGCTTTCAAAATAAAACTGTGTTATCATGTGATGTGTCGATATTCAACGGACTGGGTTATTTTTTTTATAATTTATTTCTGTGGATATCGTCGGAACTTCGTTTTACCACCAGCTTTAAGTGACATGTGTATTGTAGAATTGTGTAATTTCCTCTCTTAATTGTCTTGCGAACGTAGATTCTTAGATCATAGTGTAAAATGAAAAAAAGTAAATAAAGCACTAAAATATAAGCAAATATAACTATTTCACTTAAAAACAAAAGAAATTCAAATACAAGAAAAAAAAAGATGTCGTTAGATTTTTAAATAGTTAGTATAAACAAACAAAGTTGTCAAATAAAAGAAACAAAACAAATTTCGTTTGATTTTTAAATAGTTAGTATAAACAAGCATAGTTTTTTTTTTTAAAGCTATCTGGGGTAATTTTTCTTCTTCTAATTTTAACTGAGATAACGGAAGAAAAAAAACAGAGGAAACTTATCGATTTCAAAAGAAGATCAATAAAGATAAAAAAACAACAATTTAACTAAAATCATATGACTGAAATATTAAGATTTATCGAAAAAAAAATACCGTTTAAAAGCCCAACAAATTAACCAGGCATTCGATATAAACAAAAGTAATTCTGACTGATGTATACGTTACGCCTCTTTATTAATTAAAAAATGCATTTAAAAAATTACAAAAAAAGAATTCTCGTGTTAAACATTTCTTCTTTACCCACCCACCCAACAAAACTTAAAGAAAAGATTTGTCAAGCTAGGCAATGAGATATGATCTAATTTAAACAACGTGTGATTTATCTTCAACTTATTTTGAAATAATGGTTTCCATAAATAAATTGTAATTTCGCCAAAACAAACTTTAACTGTTCTACTTACACAGCCTTCTCTGTAATAAAACACTAAAATATTATTTTAAAAAAAAACATAAACGTAAAATTACTAATTTAAAATGCATTGCTAACAAACATATTTAAAAGTAAAAAAAAATGTTTTTCTTTAATCAAACCATGTGCTTCAAACAAATTGACAGCTAGGATTAATAAAAATATTAATAGTAAGTAGCCTTAGAATTAGTACGTAGGCGTATAATTAATAAGTGGGCTTAGAATTAATAAGTAGACTTAGAATTAGTAAGTAGGCTTAGAATTAATAAGTAGGCTTAGAATTAATAAGTGGGCTTAGAATTAATAAGTGGGCTTAGAGTTAATAAGTGGGCTTAGAATTAGTAAGTAGGCTTAAAATTAGTTAGTAGGCTTAGAATTAGTTAGTAGGCTTAGAAATTATAATCTTAATATAAAGGTAAAAATAAGGGAAAAAGAGAACTAAAAAAAGAACAAATGTACATATTGATATTTGTTCTGGTCTAAATAAATCAATAAATACTGTTCATCATGGTAAAACAAAATGAAATGTAATTTGATCCTGTGACGTGTTTCAGGATAGAAAAGAATTAACACACAGCACGTGTGTAGACATGAATATTTTATGACTTTTTTTAGAGGAAATATTTCAATTTTATTTGAACACTCTTTTATTATGTTAAACTTGTAGACAACAAAACTCATTTTACTATTAATATTGTGCAATCATTGCACTATCGACCATGGTGGGGGATGAAAGAAGGACGCTGCAGAAAACCGTTTAAATGTTCCAAGAGATTTCATTCATCCATCCAAAAATCGACTTCACACACTATAGTGTCTTTAAATCAATAAATGATTCCCTGTGTGAAATTTTAAAATTGTATTACGTTTATTAAATTATCTGAACTGTTTAACATTGCAGAGTTCAGTGGGTTTTAACAAAATGTTAAAATTTTGCTGGAATATATTAAGTTATACTGTCACGTGATATCTATTTATAGAGAAAAAACATAACAAACGTCTTCTGTGAACATCAATGAAATAAAGTATTAACATGTGACTAAAAGAAAGAAAAATTTGAACAAAATAATGGATTACATAAGCTGACTATAAGTACAAGACATCGAGTACTCAATAAAAAACAAAACTTATTAGTTTGAGCGTTGTCCTGCAGAATATTTTGGAAGGTTTCTTTTTTTTTTTTGTGCGGATTGATACATTTGTTTGTCAGTATGGTCGTGCACCTCGGAAACCCTAGTTCGGATACTTGAAGAGGAGGGAGGGAGATCAAACATGAGTTCTCCAGTGCTGGGTAAATTTGTGAGGAACAGGGGGAACGGTGGGGGAGGTGCACCTCACAGGACAATGTCCACTAATATGATGACCGTGTTGTCTCGCATAAAGGTGGACATCCCAATGAATACCGGGAAAGGACGCCGGAGGCCAGGCTCAGCGAGGTACAGCTTCATGTCCAGTGTGTCACAGGACTCGGAAGGAACCAAGCCCGCAGTAAGTGAAGGTTGAATGGGATGTCGGTAATATGTTGTTTGCGTGATGGTCAGTAATATGTTGTTTGTATGATGGTCAGTAATATGTTGTTTGCGTGATGGTCAGTAATATGTTGTTTGTATGATGGTCAGTAATATGTTGTTTGTATGATGGTCAGTAATATGTTGTTTGTATGATGGTCAGTAATATGGTGTTTGTATGATGGTCAGTAATATGGTGTTTGTATGATGGTCAGTAATATGTTGTTTGTATGATGGTCAGTAATATGTTGTTTGTATGATGGTCAGTAATATAATGTGGTTTTTACAGGTAGAATTTGATGTAAGAAAAATGTTATTTATATAAATGTAATAAGCGTAAAAACATATCCTAGAATTTATTTAAAATAAAAAGATCAAACTTAAAATAATTAACAATTCTACGCCATTATCAAATTATTTAATTGTAAATCTTTTTTTGGCTAGACTTTTCTCATCATTCATTTTTGATTTTTAAAAATAAAAAGATAAAAAAAAAAGAAAAAAAAAACAAGACGAAAATTAAAACTAACATTATCGTATCATTCAGATTAATTTTGACCTGTCCTCGTTGTAATGATAAATGACTTCAGTGTCATGCATTTAATTTTTTTTTTTTCCAAACCTAGTTTGTGGACGTTGAAGAAGAATTTCTGCACGCGGCTGAGTTCGGTGACATCCCAAATGTTAAGAGGATACTGAACGATTACCTGGACCTAAATATCGACTGCATTGACGCCCTGGGAAGAACTGCCCTCAGACTTGCAGTCAAGAATGAACATTTGGAGGTAAACAGACTGTGCATAATTAACTAATCAATCCAAACCATTATAAAAATTGATTCACAAAGCTGCCCTCAGACTTGCAGTCAAGAATGAACATTTGGAGGTAAACAGACTGTGCATAATTAACTAATCAATCCAAACCATTATAAAAATTGATTCACAAAGCTGCCCTCAGACTTGCAGTCAAGAATGAACATTTGGAGGTAAACAGACTGTGCATAATTAACTAATCAATCCAAACCATTATAAAAATTGATTCACAAAGCTGCCCGCAGAGCATTGCTCTCTATCTACGACCGTTAAAATGTCGTTTTTGTAAATGACTTGTTTTTGTGTGTGTGTGTCTGTTTACCCCGGGGGGGGGGGCGATTTCCTTGATGTTTGCATTTCGGGGTGGGGTAACGTTGTAGTTTTTTTTTTGTTTGGTACTTAGAAATCTAGAAAAACAATTTGTTTTTCAAAGCAGGGTCCATTTTTATTATTTACCTCCTATTACTTAGTTTTTTTTATTATTATTATTTAACTGGATATATTATGTGAATGTGACCCTTCAATGGGTTCCCGGGCATGTGAACGTGCCTGGAAATGAACGGGCAGACTGCATTGCCAAGCAATCCAACAACAGTCGACAGATCCCAAAGTGCTGCCCGTGAGTGCAAGAAAGAGCTCATTCGAGGCAGCACGTGCCAAGATATGTCTCTTTGGACAATCGAAGTGGTTCTCGAGCTGGGACAATGGGGTGAACGGAAGGAATATCCGTAAGTTTCTGGAGCGGCCGTCCAAAACTGACCCGTGGTGGAAGCTTAGGAGAGTCGAGCAGGCGCTTATTGCCCAGTTCCGTACTGGGCACTGTCCTATTGGCGCGTACTTTGGGAGGTTGAGGCCCAATGTCGACATCCTTTTCAGACACTGCAGGGAGGTGGAGGAAACCGTAGATCATTTGCTTTTCGAGTGTCCCGGACTGGCGGAACACAGGGTGGACCAGTCCGGAAGCTTGCTGGCCATCGGGCTCTATGGCAGTTTCCAGATGTTGAGAGACACAGCAAGTCTGATCTCACGGGCTCCTGAGACTAAGTCTCAGCCCGCAGATTACTGAGAGAGTTCAAAGAGAGAGAGAGAGTAAATTTTAGAGCTCTGATATATTTAATTATTTTTAAAAGAGCTATAAAACCTGAAAAATATATATCAAACAACTTCTTATTATCAACGTATTGATAAATAAATAAAAGTTATCAAGCAAACAAGCTAGAGCAATTAGTAAAGTGTGTGTGTGCAGATAGCTACGGTACATATTGTATGCAGTTAGCTGCTTAAGACCCAAGCATAGTATATGATTGCTTATCACATGACTGAAGTTTTAACCCAAACCTACCAATGAAATAAATTTAAAAAAAATCAATTTTGTTGTGTGGAATGAGTAAAAATAGCGTTGTGTTGAATTTTTTTTTGTTTGTTAAATTAAGCGCACTAAGCAGAAGAATCGCTTTTTTGGTGACATCATGCCCCGTGCGCTACTCACAAAGGGGCGCCAAATGGTATATTTTACATATAACGTTATATGGCTTTCGAATGGTGGGGGAGGGGCGCTAAAAAAGGTATTCTGACCCCGGTCGCGAGTTAAGCTCGTCACGCCGCTGCAAACTGCTGTTACTGTCATTTGCGCTGATTGGTTGTATTGGTGTAATACATATTATCGCATAACTGTTAATTCAAACTAAGAAACAGTTTCTATTTAACTTTGACAGGTGGTGGAGGTGCTGCTGGAGAAATCCAACCAGCATCACATCTACGAGGCCGTCCTGCAGTCCATCAGTGCCGGACACACCCAGATCGCCGAGACCATACTCAAACACAGGAGGTACCTGGAGATGTGGAAAGAGAGAAGGAAACTGGGAGATACCGGTTTGTTAAAGTTGTTGTCTGCATCAACATAGTAGATATATATTCATCGTGATTCAAGTAATTGGTTGTGTGTGTGTGTATGTGTGTGTGTGTATGTGTGTGTGTGTGTGTGTGTGCGTGTGTGTGTGTGTGTGCTGTGCGGGGATGAGCTTTCTTCGTTAATCACAATAATTGAGTCCGTATTGAACTTGAAAAGTCAATTGAAACCCTTAGTACATGTATTCAACCTTTCGACTGAAAGGGTCAGCCGTTACATCACTACCAATTGATACTATTTTTTTTAATAACTATATTGAATACAGAACTGTGAAGTAGATAGGTTAAATTTATAGGAATATTTTCGACCGGGGAAAAAACTGAAAAGGGTCAAAAATAATGACAGAAATGTGCTATTTATGCTCTTTTAATTTCTATCATTCGAACTCCATGAAAATTCCCTAGTTACTAAATACATTTATAACACCACCCCCTACCCCCTCCTTTAAATACTCTTGCAGTCCTCTTTTTTAGGTTGTATAAAAAGTTTCATCTTAGTTTTCTAAAGATTTTTCAGGGCAGATGAAGTGTAGACTTAAGCTGTTTATGTGGCCATGACATAATGATGAGCTTTGCGGGTTAGCACGATGCATAGTAACCTTCAATTTCCCAACGAATGTCCGGTATCCATTTTGTAAAAGGGTGGACATCAGATCTTCACCTAATAAAAATACACCGGGTTGACAGTCGAGCGCTCTACATTTCACTACCCTCCTCTCCCTCCTCCCTGTACAGATCATGGTTCCACTAGATTGTCTCCTATCTAAATTTGATACTAGACTGAAAAGAAATGAGAAAAAAAAACACGATCAGATCCAAGCGCTTCAAAATTGTTAGTTTTTTAAGAAAACATATGATTACGATATAAGATATATAAAAGAAAATCGCACATGAACACAATGAATGCATTGCACTCAACATCAGCGGTGAGAAATCAGTGGTCAGACACAAAATGAATCGTGTGATTTTAAGCAAAAAGATTAATTATTAAATCTAAGTTTTTTATTGGTGATTTTTTTTTTAATTAGGATACACACTCATAATGAGATGATTATCAACACATAGGTATCAAACAGGTACAGATGTTAACAATGATAAATTTAGTGGTAATAAACATTTGAAAATGAGTGGTCCACTAAAATCAATTCATGAATTTAGTGGAATGAAACTAATAAACTTAATGGTCCGCTGAAATGAAATATAAACTTAATGGTCCGCTGTAATGAAACTTATAAACTAAGTGGTCCGCTGTAATGAAACTTATAAACTAAGTGGTCCGCTGTAATGAAACTTATAAACTTAGTGGTCCGCTGTAATGAAACTTATAAACTTAGTGGTCCGCTGTAATGAAACTTATAAACTTAGTGGTCCGCTGGAATGAAACTTATAAACTTAGTGGTCCGCTGTAATGAAACTTATAAACTTAGTGGTCCGCTGGAATGAAATGTGCGAATTTAGTGTTCCATGATGTCCAAAAAAAAAAGTTGCCGAGCACTGTTCCTCATCTCATTACATGTATTTAGTCACAATTTATTCCAATTGTGTGTGACAATAGGCTTAGCGTCACCTGTAGTCATGTGACTTGTGTCTCAACGCAGCCACCTGCGATGATTAAGTAAACCGCACAATGAAAACCAACACACAGAGATACAAATCTTCTGTTTACTAACGAAGTCATGTTGAGTTCATGGCGGCCACATCGATTATAATGCCGTTGACATTGTTTTTTTTAACACAGTGTCGGTTCATGAGTGGCGGACGCCCGAGTGGGTGCAGTAATTACTGTTAAATGTAATATTAATCAACTAGCATAAAGAAATACGAGAACAGTGTGTTTCTTGTACGCCCAATTGAGATTTCCTGTGTTTACTGAATAATCAGTTTCAATAAGATAATTAAAATCAATAATTATACAGGCACTGGGGCTTGGTATTTAGTGTTTTTGATCAGTGGCGTCACTATAGTTGGTGTCACCCGTTGCAAGACATTCACGGTATCACTGCCCCCCTCCTCCGCCCAGTCACCTCAAGACTACCACAAAGAACAATGGAACATTGTCCGAATTTTCCTGCACTAGATCATAGATAGTGGGACAGATGGCCGAGTGGTGTAGATACTCGACTGTCGACCTGAGAGTCCTGGGTTCGATTCTCGATGAGGCCTATGGAATTTTTCCAGGTGAATTTTGGTACAAAATCGTACCACAAGTCCACCCAGCTTTAAATGGGTACCTGACTTAAGTTGGGGAAGTAAAGAAGGCTGGGCGTTGTGCTAACCACACAATCCCTTCATATGCCGAGGTTATAGAAACAGATGGATTCTACACTTCATCTGCCCCGATGGCCCGTTAGGGCTAAGGGAACTTTTTTTTACCATATATAGTCGCCTATAGTTGTAATGTTTGTGAAATACGTCGTCTTATTGGTCCAAAAGTTGATGAGTTTTAACACCATAAAATACAAAGCAAATTACACGATGTAATTTAACGTAAAAGCATTTAAGAACTGCCACAACCAGCAAAGCTAAGTTGAAATTTTGTTCTTTTGACAATAAATTTTTTTTTTTTAATTTCTTTTCCTTCTTTATTCTTTGGATGGCTGGCGCACATCTCTCTGAGCTTAGGCATCTTGCCTTTTCACAGCACTGAAAGGTCCATCCATGTTCTGAAAAGAATACTTCCTTTCTTGATAATTTCAACCCAAACTGACATGGAAATGGTAAATTCCAGAAAGAATTCCAATAGTTCTCATCTAATTGACTTATCATCAAATTGGTTACAATCATTATCAGCTTCCACTTCAGTATCTAATTTGTCTACGTCCATTCCATGTATTTATGCGCCAATCTCTCCCATATCTGTAGAATGCATGCCGCTAGCACAGGAGGAATCAGACACAGTATCAAGTGTGGGCTGATGAGCTATTTCTTTTGATGAGCCTTGGTCATAATTAGATCATTGACTTATCGAACTGTGGATTCATGGAGCAATTATTTTGCCCTGTCGTTGCTTACATCGTCTGGGTCTTTTTGATTTGTATACTCCTTGCTTGTGGCATGATGGAATAGTCTCGAGCATGACAGTTACCAGAATATAAATATTCGTCTTTTATCATTCTGAAATGTACAATATTATATTATTTAAATAATAATAACACAATATAATTGAAAATGTAGTGACAGCACTGGCTGGATTGTGCTAGGATAGAAGCGTTAATTGCATGGTGGCACCCTGTGCTACTGCTATGCATGGTGAAACCCTGTGATACTGCTCTGCATGGTGGCACCCTGTGCTACTGCTATGCATGGTGAAACCCTGTGATACTGCTCTGCATGGTGGCACCCTGTGCTACTGCTATGCATGGTGAAACCCTGTGCTACTGCTCTTCATGGTGGCACCCTGTGCTACTGCTATGCATAGTGAAACCCTGTGATACTGCTCTGCATGGTGGCACCCTGTGCTACTGCTATGCATGGTGAAACCCTGTGCTACTGCTCTTCATGGTGGCACCCTGTGCTACTGCTATGCATAGTGAAACCCTGTGATACTGCTCTGCATGGTGGCACCCTGTGCTACTGCTATGCATGGTGAAACCCTGTGATACTGCTCTGCATTGTGACACCCTAGGCTACTGCTCTGCATAGTGGCACCCTAGGCTACTGCTCTGCATGGTGGCACCCTAGGCTACTGCTCTTGTTTTTAACTATGATCGGTCATAAAACCCAATTAGACCGAGATCTTTCTGCTATGAACTTTAGAATTATTCATTATAGTGTCACCCCTATATTGGTGATAGCCGGTGCGGCCCGCACCACCTAGTGATGCCATTGCTCTTGATTACGATTCGTAAGCTGGATAATTAGTTAGCATCCAAACAATGTGTGTAAAATTCAATGCTGAAAGGATAACTCTGACGATATTCTTATCTCCTAGATCAACTTCACCACTAAAATTAACATATAGGCTAAACATATTAATACCATCATTTACTTCCACTTGAACTATCTACTCATTAGAACAGAAAAAAAACATCGTGACCAAATAACCAGGCTTGCGGAGCCGCCATATTTTTTTTCGGCTCCGGCTCCCACAAATTTTGACGGCTCCGGCTCCCTATTAAGATAGTATCACACGAGACAAACAATTTTGTAATTGCTCCACGCTAACATCCCGCTGATAAAAAGTTATGCATTTTTTGCCGCGTTCACCCCCATAGTCAGGAACTTGAAAAATATACGCATTGTCGGTTTTACTAAAAACAAACCATTTCAGTGCATCCAGAAACGTATCATTATTTTCGATCGAGGTTTCACTAGTCGCCATTTTCATAAGTAATAAAAAGTAATTTCAATGATCAAATTGGCAAATAGTAAAATGATACATTATTTAAAATATTTTAAAGACTACAGTATTTATATTTATTATTGATAAATTCAAAGTGACTATTCGGACCCGGGCAGGCCCGTAGCCAGGATTATTGCATTGGGGGGGGGGGAGAATTTTTCTCGGCGGGGGGAGGGTGCCGAAGAACTGATTCTGGGGTACAGCGGCGGATCTAGACAACTTTGACGGGGGGGGGGGGGGGAGGGCAAAACTTTGATCTCCCGGGGGGCGGGGCGAAACTGTTTTCATTGCTGAAAATTGGTCTTTGAACAAAAAATATTTCGATAATTTAATGATGCATTACCTAAACTTGCGATAACCGGGGGGGGGGACATGCCCCCCGGCCCCTCCCCATAATTCCGCCCCTGGTGGGGTAGAAGAAATGTTCGGGGGGGGGCGAAGATGGAGGTGCGAAGCGCCGAATGCTTGCGAACGGAGAGGAGGTGTTTTGGGAGGGGACCTCAGTGAGTCCCTTCCCCAAGAAATTTTTTGCAGTTCCATATCTGGAATGGTGCATTTTAGAACCGATTGTTTAGCTATTAATTAGAAATATATAATTTTAACTACGTTTCAATAGTGGATGGCATGTTGCAGTTTTGTTAAAAATAATTTAAATAGTAAAGAGTTTTAATGACAAAAATTTATTGAGGCTGAGCAATTTTTGATTCCTGTTATAAATATATTGACCATTTGTTCTGCTACACAATTGTTACATAATAGATACAACCCGGGAAGAACGACAAAGATGTACGAATATAGCTTAGCTATTTGTGTGATATTTCTTATAAAATATTGAAAACAAAGAACAGATCTATCAACAACAAATTGACCAGTCGCAATTATTCAATTTAAAATAAAATTAATTCTGCTAAAAAGTAAATTTGCAAATTAAATAACATCACTCAGAAATCACGGAGTTTGTACTTTATTATTTTATTATACATATGTATAAAAGTGAAGTCAGAAGTCAATATTATTTTATTAACTTTTTTAAGTTGCTAGTTGTCCTCAGAAGATATCAATATATAAAACTAATACAAGGTTGCGAACAGACATTTCGTGTCCCTGGGCAGGGGTGACACGGGCCCCCGTGCTGATATTAATATTTTCAAAAGTTGATTGGCCAGCTCAGTCCGGGCCCCTAAAACAAAATTGAACAAAATGATTGATGTTTTATAGCCGTTATCATTAAAATTTTGTCAAAAAGCTCAATTCATGCACGGGGGGGGGGGGGGAACTCAGGTCATGAACGGGGGGGATGTCAGCCCACTAGCCCCCTCTAGCTACGGGCCTGGACCCAGGTACAAATAAACTCCGATTTTTATTCGGACCCCGTTCCAATAAAGTCTGATTGTTATTCGGACCCGTGGCACATATGCACTTAGCTTAGCTATACATAAACTTTATTATTGTTTTTTGTTTATTTTTTATAATTGTTTGAATTGTATGATTTAATCGTTAGTGTCTAGGGTTTCACTAAGCGGACTCTGTATTATTATTTTTTCGGGTTCCGTCTAATAAAGTTTAAATATAGCTAAGCTTAGTGCATATTTGCCACGGGTCCGAATAACAATCGAATTTTATTGGGACCCGGGTCCGAATAGCCACAGCCTTATAAATGTATCTGCTCTGTTTCAGATATTCTGTTTATAATAACATTGTTAAATACAGAAAGCTACCATTTTGTTTTTAGTCTATTACAAAATGTAGGAGGAAAACAATCAAACAAATTTGTAATTTTAAAGCTAAAAAAAATTCTGCTGTAAAAAAAAAAACATTTGGGAGCCGTGGAGCCGCCAGATTTTTTCGGCTCCGGCTCCGGCTCCAGCAAAAAGTAGCGGCTCCCGGCTCCTCGGCTCCGCAAGCCTGCAAATAACGCTATCAGTGCTGCATACTTCTCTTAGTTAAAATATGTACTGCTCAAAACTGAGCTATTTTCGTTAGTTTTTTTTTTCCATTAAATATATATACATTTTTCTAAAACGGTTTTTTAATATATAAACAACTGCAATGTGGCTCTCATAGATATCTCTACAAAAGAACATTATTATCAGAATTATAGTTGATTGAGCTGTATGAAACCGTTGTATTCATTGGCTTTTATACATTATAGAACTATATCATATATGAATAATGAATTACTTTAACATTTTTTTTTTCAGATGGTTTTTACAAAACAGCGTTTCCTGATTCACAATTTTCACCAGACATAACCCCATTGATCCTTGCTTCACAGAAAAATCAATATGAAATTGTACAACTTTTATTACTTAGAGGAGAAACTATCATGAAACCTCATAAGTTTAGTTGTGCATGTCAGGTATTTATTGGCACAGTTTTTTTTTTTTAAATTCAACTCTTGATACATGATTCCTGCATTGACCAGTATTACTGACCTATATGTTAATTCTGTTTTTAACCAATTACCCTAACGTGACACATTTTCTTATGCATATATCATTGAAAACAAAAATCGTATTAATAAAATTAAAAATGCATTTATTAGTTACTATATAATTAAGAAGTTAAAGGTACTTTCTTATATATCCATAGTAGTGCACGTTTTTTTATGTTTTTTTTTATGTCAAATTTTGTAAGGAATGCAGAAACAGAATGAAATTTGACCAGCTCCGACTGGCCAAGTACAGACTGAATGCTTACAGAGGACTTGCCAGCGAGGCCTACATTTCATTGTCCAGTAAAGATCCTATTTTGACGGCATTCGAACTGGCAGCTGAACTTAGAAGGTTATCCAGAGTCGAAAAACATTTTAAGGCAAGTGTAGACGAGAAAGTATATTATGTTTTAATGAGTTAAGCAAATAGTTCGCCAAAGTCAAATTTATGGGAACTATTTTAGTAATTAATTACTGGTAACTGAGAACTAACATTACATTTTATAATTAATCTTTATGTTTGCTTGTATATAAATAGCGTGAGTACAGGGATCTAGCAGACCAGCTGAGTGACTTTGTGGTCAAACTACTAGACAGAATCAGAACGCAGAAAGAATTGGAACTTGTACTAAATAAAACTGGAAAACCTCATCAGGAAAAGTTTGCCAGTTTGGCCAGATTTAAATTGGCTTTATACTACAAGGAGAAAAAAGTGAGTTTCGATTAATAGTATAATCAGAAATAATAGAAATCTCTATGAACCAATATACATATTTATTTTAATTCAGAGCCATTTTTAGGTTATATTAGATAACAATTAACTTGTGAATACAAATATTAAAAAAATTAGCCATTGACACTTGTACAGTGATGGTGTAGAGTGTAGACCAGTTAAATAAAAACACATTCTCATACATTTATAGAACTTTTATAATGTGCTCCCAGTTATTTTACGACGTAAGTTTGGCATTAAAGATTAAACATAAATTGTTACTAATGATTTAATTTCAGTTTATTGCTCATTCAAGTTGTCAGCAGAGAGTCGTTCGTATATGGTACAATGGTATGGGGAAATTAGAAAGGGCGAAATGGCCTAAACGATTGACCATGATAACACTTTTTTTGTGTGCATATCCTTTCTTGATATTTCTTCATTTATTGTTTCCAAACAGCAAGGTGAGGATAGTTCCATTTAAGACAAAGTGTTTAACATGTTTCATGTGATAGGAAAGTGTTGTATATCTTTTAATGCAATGGGTGTTATATTATATATGTTTAGAAGTAATAAGAAAGAGTCTTAAAGGCTATTTGCTTCTTTGTGAAGAAAGGTATAGTATGCCTCATTGTGAAGAAAGTTGTTATTGTTTCATTTGAAGAAAGTAGCTGCATTGTACATGTTTTGTTAAGAAAAAAGTCAACACAGTCATGTATAGTTTCAATATGATAAACCTTTCTATGATTAAATGGTTTAAAAAATAATTACTAGATTTTTCAAAATGTAGCTTTAAAAAATTGTTAATGATTCATTTTTTAATCATGTAAATTAGTATATTAGTTTAACTATTTCAACTATTGAAAATTTTATTATCATAAATATTATAATAAAGTAGAAAAATTTTATTTTTAGATTCCTTTACTAAGATTACTTTTCATAAATTTCACTTATGCCAGGCTTTATCTCAATCAAAATGATTTTTTTTTCTTCTCACAGGGAGCTAAAATTCTCCAGTACCCAGTTGTGAAATTCTTGTGCAATGCCATGTCTTTTTTCACATTTCTTCTTCTTATTGTGGTCTCCACCATTGAATCTTCTCAAAGTGTCAGTAAATATCGAACTCTTGAGAGATACTATCCAGAACAACACAAGGTGTAGGTATTCTCTAATTTTCATAAGACACACAACATGTAATAAATATTTTTGTTATGTATTAAAAATGGTAAAATGATAATATGGACTGATAAGATAAATATTGCATCACCAGGTACTCCTTGTTTTGTAACAAAACAGATAACACTCTCTATGGTGAGGATTTTCCACTAAGACCAAGTTTTCCCAGTGTTACCGAAATTTTAATGAGTTTATGGATTATTGGTTAGTTTTTATTTTTTTGTTTTAACTCAAGGAGGCTAACAGTTATTTAGATTGTCTACTGCCTTGTAATTGTCTGTCAAACATATACTGTGTTTGCCCATAATACTGTCTAACAAAAAAAAAAGCTTAATTTCATAACAAAGTAACAAGACGTATCACAAGCAAATTGTATTTTCTTCGTCCACTTTTCACATAATATGCCTGTTTGTTAAAGATGCTAAGTGTTTTTCATATTTCTAGCCATTTTTTTTTGGTATGAAGTTAACTGTGAAAAATCATGTAGAATCTTAACAGTGTAATGTGCAATGGTTAAGACTATAGCTTTATATTCTAAAGTTTACTCCACCATCTAATTTAACATATTGGTAAAAATAATAATCTAAAGGAACTAACAATATAAATAATGGGAATTAATATTTAATTTATTACACCCATTAGAATGAATAATTTTTTTCAATGAATTCCCCTTCTCATTTTTCAAATTTGATGTCATTTTATCATTTATATATTATCTTATTTTTCTGTTGCTTCCAGGCATGGTATGTCAAGAATGTAACCAGTTATTTCATAATGGTTTAATGCAACATATTTTAGATTTCTATAATCTACTTGATGTTGTGCTCCTCAGTGTATATATTGCAACATTTACAATTAGATTCTGGACTATGTATAAGGTAATCCTTGCTTAAATTGCAACAACCAATGATAATATCTTGTTCTTTTAGATTAATATTTTGTATATAATGAATTAAACAACAAAATTTGTTTAAAATGTTCAAAATATGTGTAGTTTTTTTTGTTTTTTTTTTGCACTTGGTTTCTTGCAGGCAGAGCCTTTGTTGTGTTTATTATGGGTCCTAGCCAAGGTACATTTAGTGGCAGTTGGGGACCTTAGACAAAAATACTCTATCAGGGTCGCTACTTTCTAATCCTAGACCCTCTGATTTATCCCCCCATAATGTTATGTCATTTAACTTGGGGCCCTTGTCAAGTGCTCAGACTTATCTTTCTTGTGTTCATCCTGATGATTGACACTGTACGTCTGCTAGAATTTGAAATATCCTCACAGTATTTCTTTTATTATGATTCAGACTTATCTTTCTTGTGTTAAGCCTGATGATTGACACTGTATGTCTGCCAGAATGTGAAATATTCCCACAGTATTTCTTTGAGTAATACACCTTTTGATTAGCAAGATGGTTAAGAAAATCTGAACTTTTAAAAAATAGTTAAAAAAAATTTTTTTCGGGTGAATCCAAAGTAAACATTTTTGCAGTGTGGCTGCAGGGATTATTAGCCTTTCCCTAAGAATGGCTCTGCATGTAGATTTTAAATAGTTTGATGCTGTTGTTTTGAGATGAATGCATGAAATTTCCAACTCAACTGTTAGTGATGAAAGGTGAAAGAAAAATTTTCAGTTCTTTTAAAAAAAAATTTTTTTTCAGTTCCATGATGCAATTTCTTTCCTGTCAAACGAGAGAAATATTGTTGATGAGACAAAAATGTTACAAAGTCTTTATTGGCTAAATACAGGTAATTTATTTAGTAGTGAGCATTGTTTAGCTCACAGACATTCTTAGGATTTTGGGGGGGCCTAGGCAGAATTATCTTTAAATATTTGGGGCTCTAGGCAAAAGTACCAGTCGGAGTCCCTACAGCATCAGATTTAATAGTTTTCTCAAAAGGTTTGTGTGTGTGTGTGGGGTGGAGTAATGTGTTTGCACATTCATGCTAACAACTCTAGTTAAGCTTGCATTGCCAAGTGAACACAAAAGGTATTCATCTAAAAACTACTGACTTTGTATTAGAGAGCCATAGATATAGGTTAGTTGGATTTAGAAAGGCCAAAAAAGTTAAGTCACCATGGACCAGAAAAGGTTTTAGTTCTGATGACATTTTTTTTGTTGACAAGTTTGGTTAGACTTTTTTAATGCTTATTTAAACTAATGAAGACTATGAAGTAAATTATTGAAACATTTCGTTTATATTTTCTATGTGAATTTACCACTTGGATTATGTTTTCATCATTTTGTGTGAATGCAAACAGTCGCAGTCCTCCGATAACAGTCTACATTTTATTCTATATTTTGTCCAATCTCATAGACCGAATATTCTGGAGCCCAACAGATCCTATTAATTTAATAGAAGGAACCTTTGCCATTGCCAACATTTTAAGTGTTGGGCGGATATCATATCTGTTACCAGCCAATGAAATCCTTGGACCACTTCAAATATCTTTAGGGCGAATGTTGAAGGTAAAAATAACGTACCTTTTGGTATCAATAAATAATATTTGAATCATCTATTTTTTAACTTTGCAGAGAAATTTTAGAGATAAACATCACCTAGCAGTCTCATGATATTATATGTTTCATTTTGTAAATACTTCACCATCGTGCTATGCTATGCTTGACAGGATACAGACCACAGAAAGAGATGTTATTATGGATAGACAAACAAGGTTTATGGTCCCTATTGCTATGGGGGCCCCCTGTCTCGACTCTTTTTTTTTTGCCAGCCACAAGGAAGGGCAACCTGAGTACTTTTCAGGGGCCCAAGTTGTGTCTGTCTCTCACCATACTTGTCACTATTTGATATGGCATTCCCCTGTCTAGACTATAATAAATAAGTTCTGAAATATCTAACATCCTGTGGCTTATTTCTTTTCTCCAGGACATCGCAAAATTTGGTGCTTTATTTTTGCTGGTCATATTTGCCTTCATGGTTGGTCTTCACAATTTGTATTGGTATTACAGTGAGCGAGCTGACATTGAGCTGAACTTTCCTGACCGACCTTTTGTAGATAAGGTCAATGCTGAGACAAGTTTTGGAGGGTATGAGCTCTGATCTATTCTATCAACTGACTATATTATTCACTTTTCATTATGTCATGTTTTACCTAGCAAGGCAGTTTGCTCACAAGATGACTGTAGCAATACTGATGCAGCCACATGTTTTTTTTTTAGTATTGAAGAGCATTTAACATTTTAAAAAATTTCAATGCAATATTTCATTTTTTATTTTTTTAAAAATTCGGTACGTCAAAAATTTAATCGGAAAAAAATCAACATTTAAATACAATATGATTAAACATAATGTGTTGGCACATGCAAAAAAAAATTAATTTACTTTAGTTTTGGAACTTTGATATTTAGATCCCGTTTAGGTTAAACATTCTGTTATTAATCATAGGTATTTAGACACTGTGTGCTTAAACTGTTTATCATTAAATTTTACCTATTTAACAGTGTGATGCCCACATTTAGAACTGTGTTCTGGGCTTTGTTTGGACGAGGAGAACCGGATGCAGTACAGCTTGGAGGTTACAATAACACCTTCACAGCAGATATAGGCTACATAATATATGGTGGATATAATGTGTCCATGGTAACTGTTTTGCTCAACATGCTTATTGCCATGATGACTAGATCATTCACCTTGATTGCCGTAAGTTTTTTTTTTTTGTCTCTAACCTATTATGAACATATATTAGCAGGTGTCCAATACACTTACCATAGCAAGGCCATGAGTGAGGCTAATGAGAGCTACTTCTGGTTTTTCGTACATTATAAAAAGCCGCATAATAGTAAATTAAAAAAAAATCTTAACAAAAAAATGAAATGATAAAAAAAACAATAGATTTAAATGTTCAATGGAAGCTACACAATTCTCAACCTAAAAGTCATATGTGACTATGGTAAATGGGTTTATCCACCATAATTTGATGTCGAGAATATGTAATAGATTCTGTATTTTATCCTCTACTTGTTATATGTTAATCATATTTTATTAAATCAATCTTCATTCATGTAAAAAGTTAGCATTATTGATGTGATTCATTTATTGATGTGGTTCATATATTGATGTGGTGCCATTATTGATGTGGTAAATTTAGTTAAAGCTTATAACAACACAATAGAAAAAAAAAAGAAATAATTTGATAAATCAACGTAGTAGTCTATTGAAAATTTTGATCAATTTACAGGAAGATTCAGACAGAGAGTGGAAGTTTTCCCGCAGCTTGCTGTACATGGACTACATTAGCAATGGTGGCACCCTGCCGGCACCTCTCAATATCATTGGTGCTCCAAAGGCTTTGTTTAGAATGATATTTTGTGGCTGTTGCTGTTGTGGGGATAAACATTCTGACACAGACGGTAAGATAACGTAAACAAAACTCTAGGGAGTGCAATGATCAAAAAAATTTGTAAAAAAAATTACCCGTATGTGAAAATCAATTAATTGAAATTCGAATTAAATAAATGTTAAACTTACAGCACTTTATAAAATTTTCCACAGTATCTATCTACTATAAAAATGAGCTCTTTCATCTTATGATTAAATCTTAATACACATTGTTTTCAAAGATATCCCATATGCATGTATTTTCTTCATTTACTTCTATGCATATTACTACTAAATACTAAGAGATATTTTTTATAACAAACAAAGTAGCTTACAATGATTTGCATTTGTTTATTATATTTTTCTTGATTGTTTATTAAACATGTGAGTGACAATAATTTTACTGTTCACACTGCAGTATCATTAAGGTAGATAGCTTATAGTTATTTTTTTTTTTTTCAATGAATAATATTTCATTAGAAGTGAATTGCTGTTTCCAACAGACCAAGAAGAAGATGGAGTAGATGATTCACCAATGTACTCAGCAAGAAATGGACCAATGCAGAATGGCAGGAGTATGACAAGGCCCTATTTTGGGAAGCAGGTGTCCATAGATGGACCAAGGGGGGTAATGAAGCTTATTCTCTTACAAAAAGCATAATATAAAATATTTTATTCGGCTTTAGCTATTTCCGTTAAACAATATTATAAAGTTTTCATAGTCTTTACTTAGCAGCAATCTTCTGTAGTTCTGATTGATTTTGTAGCTTTTGTTGTGTGATGGTAGCCTACATAATTCAGGCCATGCAATCACTGGAATGTCAGTAATATAGCTCTAATCATGCAGCTTTTGCTTAACAATTGGAATAAAATCATCTCATGAGACTGACATTCTATTTTGATATTGAACACATAATGGATTGACAAATTTGGCAACTGCCTAGGGCACTGACTGCCACAGTATTATGGCTTCTAGTATTAATCATGTATAATAATATTAAATGTTTAACCTAGGGTATATTGAAAGTGAATTTTGTTTCCTGTCAAAAAGTAAAATATAAACAAGTCATGTCTGCATTTTAGGATGTGAAATTAAAATTATAATGATTGTATGTGCCTGCAATAGAGCTAGTTCATGGAAATAATAATATTGGTGGAAAAATAACTATTCTTAGTAAAATGCATGAAATTGATTTCAAAACAAATTAACCAATGTATTAAGTAAAGACATAAATTCATATATGGCTGAATGGTGAAAAATTCGGTGTTAGTATGCCTTGTAACTTATGTGATCCAAGCCAGCACAACATTGCCTTTCATTAACTTTCATGTTAATAATAATTATCATATTGTTATTATTATGAATTAAAATTTTTATTGCCATAGCTCTGCATCTTATAAATGTATGTAAAATCAGAGAATTGATTAGGGAACATGCCAGTAGTAATTTATATATATATATTTAATTGATAGAGTGCTTTAAAGAAACACTAAGTAATTAAATGTTTAATCATTTTTTTTTAATGTAATACAAACCGGCTATCGATGGTTTCTATTAAATCTGGTGATAAGAGGGCCTTGGCAGCCCCTTTAGCCTAGGTTCTCAAAATATTTTGTAACTCTCTGCCTGGGGCCCCTAAAGACCTGAGAACGTTACCAATATTGACCAGTTTAAAAATGCTTTTACGACATCTACACACCCTATTTGAGGCTGCAATGGATGTGGACACTCCATATGACACATTGCAACTTATATTAAAGGGATTTGAACCATATTCTGCAATATGATAAGAAGCAGATTTTATTTGGGCCGCAGACGCAGAGAAATTTACTTGGGCCCCTTGAAAAAGAGATGCTAGAAAAGTAATTGTTTAGTGGGTCCTTTAGGAATCGTGAGGCCCAGTGTGCTCAGTGCACCTATCATTAAATCCATTTCCGACTATCGTAGAATATAAATGATGCTAAATGTACATTGTCAAAAGCCACCATATTTGTGTCATTATGCTATTGTGATGCTATTTTGTGTTAATACTTGGCTGCTACACTAATAAAAAGGAAAATAACATCAATGGAGAAATGATTTTTAGTCATTATTAAAAAACTTTTTTAATTTGGATGTGCTTTCTGTATGATATATTCTTTGATCAACTTCACAAATTCACCAAACGTCTTTCACTGTATATATTACACCTACCATTTGACTGATACTTTCACTGTAAATCTTACACCTACCATTTGACTGATACTTTCACTGTATATCTTACACCTACCATTTGACTGATACTTTCACTGTATATCTTACACCTACCATTTGACTGATACTTTCACTGTATATCTTACACCTACCATTTGACTGATACTTTCACTGTATATCTTACACCTACCATTTGACTGATACTTTCACTGTATATCATTTGACCATTACCATTTTCATATTACTTACTCAGTGACCAAGTGTTGTAAATGGCAGGAGGTAAACAAAAAAAAAACTCTAGAATATTAAATTTTATGTAGAAAATTGTTAAAATATTTTGTATCTTTTTTTAATTGTTTAAATTTACTATCTGTACACTAGACTGCACACCCGAGTGATTTTATGGACCATCCAGAAACTAATGGCAGAGTAAATGAAGCATATGAAGGTACACCAACCAAATCTGTTAGAAGAAATCCAGCTGCCATGGTAATGGTGGAAGCAACAGAGGAAAAATTGACATACCAAGTAATGATTTGAAAAAATTTGATATAGAAACACATGAGAAAAATGTTTAATTAAATTTGTTTTAATTAAAATATTTTATCCATCCATTGATTACAAATGAATAATATAGCATTGATGCAAAAGATTGAGAAATAACAATTTTTTTAATGCAACACTTTGATTAACCGCTGATTTTTTAAACTTTCAGCAAACAATGCAAAGAATAGTTCAAAGATATATTTTTGACATACAGCGAGAGGCTGAAGTTACTGAAGGTGAGAAGCACATTGACTCAAAAATGTTATGAAATACTGTTTATACTTAATATTTTTTTTTTTTTAGATTTACCGACTGTATGATTTTTAACAATCTTCTTGTCCATGCTTTTTTTTTAGATGATTTTGAAGAAATCAAACAGGATATATCAAGTTTTAGATATGACCTCATCAATCAGATGACTAATAAAAATGTTGTCGAGGAAGAACTCAAGTCTCACATGACAACCATTATGACACAACTACAGGTATAAGAAGCTACTCAGTTAGCCGTAAATTAATAAATGCATTGCCCTGAATTAAAAGCAAATTGTAATATAGATTCTTAATATGTAAACTTATCTATATGTACTTATTATTGTAGTATAAATTAAATTATCCATCCTTTGTACCTCATTGTTCACAAACGAATGTAAAATGTTCTTTGTTGTATCATGCTTTATCTGAAATTTTCATCTGTTAGAATATATTATATGTACAGCTGAGAATTTAGTTTAGTGTAATGCAATGATACAAACAATGAAGAGGTAGTAAAGATAATATGTCCTACTTAGAGTGTTAACTCTCATAGTCCAGGGGTTAGGGTTAGGCCAGTTCATGTTTTTGTTATGATAAGTTTAAGTGTGAGTGAAGAATAATGTGATGACCATAAGTTATGAACATATGGTTGTTATTTAGATAGTATATAAACCTAACCTATCTATTATGTCTCCCACCGTAGGACTTCTTTGAAAAATGATTTGGGATTTTTTTTGTTACATTTTATTATTTTTAATGTAATGGTCCAACCAAGAAATTAAGCAACTGATAAAAAAATAAAATAATGAATCCACATTTTAAATTTAAATCATTTTTTTATATTTCAGGGTATTAAAGAAGAACTTTCTTCAAGACAATCTGGCAGCAGGGATAAACGACCGGCAAAACCATTTGAAAAAAATTACGACAGCATCAAGCTGAAGAACAAAGACTTAACTAGTCCATACAGCAAAATATCAGAAGCGACTCCAGTAATAAGTGAAGATCCAGAACTAATTGAGGAAATGTCAAATGAAAATACCTAGAAGCTCGGATTGATTAACTAAAACTGTTTCTTTTGTTTGATGAAGAATTGAGAACATTGTTACTATAATCCTGATGTGCAGCAGTTATCAAAATTATTGATTCGTTTGCTCCTCCTCAAAACAAATGTGTAAGAAAATATGTAGACCTAAATTTATGACCTTTAAAATTAGCCACATCTTTTTATGTACTTTTTAAAAAAAATACTTCTGTTACATGCATTGGGACTCTGCTATAGTGCCTTTGTTTAAACTGAGATCAAAGAAGGAGAAGAAAATATTTTCAGGATGCTTTATTCTATAAAGTTCTGAACATTTAACACATAAAATTTTATTAAATGCTTATAATTTAATGGAAAACAATCTTTCAAAAATACTCAGAAAGCAAGGCAAGAACAGAAACTTTACACCCATCAGAAAAGACTTATTGAAAAATGTACATTATATAAATTTGTTGATTTTTATTTGTTTTGTTTGGTATTCAGTTGTTTTTGTTATACCATATTTTGTGATACATTAAATGTATTTACGTCATCCTCCTGTACATTTCTTATACAGCTCTCTCTTACTTTTTATGTATTTCTTCTTTAAAGCATTATACTGTTTGACACCAACAAATAAAATCTATGGCAAAAAAAATAAAATCATTTTTTTTTTTCATTTACTGAAAATTCCACATATGTATTAGATTTTCTTTTTCAAAGAATACAATATTCTGAACAAAATTAATTGAAATTCATACCAGAAATCTTCCTTCATTGAAACTTTAAGAAAAGTTCTGATTGTTTTTGTTATATTGATGCATATATGAGTAAAATTATCAAATTTGTACATACTTCCACTTAACTAAATTGTTATATCAATACATGTTATTCATCAAATTAGTTTAAATACTCATAATGGTAAGTGTAAACATGTAAAAATAAATCTTTTTTTATATCTGAGTCATAACAACATAAACTCAACAACTAAATGTACTAGAAAGAGTTTGCTAAGACAATCAAAATATTATTACCTAAAATTGTTGGTATTCTTGTGTAGGATTTATCCAAGCTGAAATGAACAAATAAAAAGCTGTCAAAGATAAAACAAATTGAAATTTTCTTCACATTCCATAATTTATTATTTTCCAAATTATAATTATATTTATTTAACAGTCTTCACCACAACTTAATTGACTTTTTAGAAGGGGAAAAATTTTTTTTATATCTTATAAAAGTGATTCTCAAAGTGTGATATGAGGGCGTTTTGCAGTTGCGTCACAACAAAAAGTAATATATCTACATATTCATATTTACAGTTTTTGTTTCTTTAAAAAATTACAAAACTAAAAAGTAAATCTGCAAAGTAAAAGAAAAAAAAATGTATATATGCAGTTAATGACACTTTTATTCTCCTTTTATCAAACGTTTTCTTTGCTGGTGGGGCACGAAAAGAAAAAACAGGTTTTTTATGGGTGAGTTGTGAAGCGAAAACTGTAATAGTGGGTTGCTAGTTGTCGAATTTTGAGAGCCACTGTCTTATAGCTTAGATTTTTTTTTGAAATAAGATATTTCTGACTATGACATGCAGTATAAAACTAAACACTTACCCCAGCCATTTCTGGCTATGATTGAATTATTCCAAAGGGCTTTGGTTTCATTTAGTGAAGAGTGACAAACTGTATGCTTCCTAGGACCAAATTTAATATGTTTGAATATCAGAAACATTTCATGTGGACAAAGATGTTATTGTAAATAAGTAGTTCCATATGTTTGTGTTAGCCGTTGAGATTTCAGACCATTGTATGAAGAGGTGCAGGTGATTTAGATGGTGTGTACATACTACAAAACACACACACACACACATACACACACACACGTGACCTACCAGCAGGTCCGTAGAGTGCGGGGGGGCGCCCCCCCCCCTGCGTTTTGCCTGGCCCCCTCTGCTTATTTGCTCTGCTTAGTAAAATTTATTACCTGCCCCCCCCCCCTGCTATTGCCTGGCCCCTGCTGTAAAATTTTCACGCTACGGGGCAGCCTACCAGTGAGGCTGGGGGCGTCGAGACAGAAAACTCATTAGCCACAGCCTAATGAAAATTTCGAATCCAGATGACTTCCCCTGGTTGTCAAAACCAGTAGCGTCATCGATGGACAAAGATATATTAAATGGCTTTCATACGACGTTATGTTCAGAGGCATAGGTCAGTGCACCATCGGCAGGAAGGTGTATTGCTTTAAAAAAAAAGATTGTTCAATGGCTTTAATTATTTTTTCTTGTGAAACAGCACAATGAAGTCCATTAGACCTCAGGATAAAACTATAATTTGAGAATCCTTTCTTGGATTTTTTTGTGTGTGCGCTTGTGTAACAGCACAATGAAGTCCACTAGACCTCAGGATAAAACTATAATTTGAGAATCCTATCTTAGATTGTGGCAAAAAAAATATCAACACTGCGTGAGTGGTACAAACATCTTTCACAGACTGCAACAATTGCGGGTCTTTGAGCAGGGATGAAAGTTTACGGAGTATTTACCGAATAGACTGTTGAGTCGTCTCAATGTCTTGAGAAACCTCCTCACTGTGACGATGTTTGAAAGGGCACAACAGAAGAAAACGTTCAAGTGCTCAGTTTTAGGAATCAAAGGAAAGCACCAGGGCCGCCGCCAGATAATTTTAGACCCCCCTCTGATCGCAAACTCCCATCTTTTTTTTTTTTCAAGGCAAGTCACGGGACATGAGGGAGAACCTGTTAAGGACAGGGGTCCTTTTTCTTGTATTTCAGTCGCACACTCCGTGCGTGGCAACAACCCATCTATACTGGGCCCAAATGAAAGGAAGATGACACCACAAGTTTAGCGCAAGACTACTTTAACATTATTAAAAAAAAATGACTCAAAACAGATATGTACACAAAATTAACAAAACAAATTTCCGTGCCCATCCAGTAGGCTTTTTAGACAATTTAAGAATCACCACATCGTGAATAGTAACGTTATCGCACACTTATCTAGGCCAGTGAGATTCACTGGTTTTTTTTTAATTTTCATTCATTGAATTTACTTTATTAAAGAGATTAACTGCCGATGTTGCAACCAATAACCAATCAAAGTGACGCCCAAAAAATGTTTCTAATTTGATAAATATTTGACATATCTTGAAGACTATTTAAAAGTATTTTTGTAGTAATGTTATTGACTGACTATCGATGATTTAATGTTTTGATTTTTCATTGAAATCGATTTCATAAGCATTTAGCTTACCTTTTTTTTTAATTTGTCTAAACATTTTTAGGTTTAAGACAATAAACTCCCAACCCCTCAAGTGGAGCGGGGACCAGGCTAGTAGCGTGCGGGGGGGGGGGGAAGCAGGGGCCGCCCCCCCTGCGTTTTGTCTGCCCCCCCCCCTCGGCTTATTTGTTCTACTTAGTAAAATGTATTACCTGCCCCCCCCCGCCCTTGCTATTGCCTGGCCCCTGCTGTAGAATGCCTGGCCCCTGCTGTAGAATGCCTGGCCCCTGCTGTAGAATGCCTGGCCCCTGCTGTAGAATGCCTGGCCCCTGCTGTAGAATGCCTGGCCCCTGCTGTAGAATGCCTGGCCCCTGCTGTAGAATGCCTGGCCCCTGCTGTAGAATGCCTGGCCCCTGCTGTAGAATGCCTGGCCCCTGCTGTAGAATGCCTGGCCCCTGCTGTAGAATTTTCACGCTACGGGGCTGGCGGGGACCAGTTGCTGTAAATCAAACAGCCAATCAATCATTATTGAGTTATATATACAAATTAAACATATTTCTGCAAAGTTATACCTTTAAAACTTCTGGTCGTTGATCTGATGCATTCAGTATTTGTTGATATCAGGGCCGGACTTATGAATTGCAGGGCCCAATTTAACGGGTGCTTGCGAGCCCCCTCATCTAATTTTTTTTTACAATAACTACTATTACTTTTAACGCTACATGCAAACTAAGGGGCCCCAGCCAGGCGCGGGGCCCAATTTGGACCAATCGGACAAAGGTATGCCCTGGTTGATATGCACAATGAATACATGAATATATTTAATTTCTTTTGTCTCATTTTCGAAAGATCCCTTCGTTTCTCCCTCTTCTCCTTTTATGTATCTTATTCCCACATCACATCACCCCCCCCCCTTTCCAGAACTATTAATAATAATAGTAATAATAACAAAGATTTAAAAAAGAAACCTATACACACACACACACACACAAACCAATCTTCCAAATTATTGTATGAGTTAGATTCCGTTACAGTATCCCTTTTCATAGCTGCATCAAAACATTTTCAATAGTTTATATTTAATCACGAGACTGGCACATTGTATTGTTGTTTTTTTTTTATACTAAAATTGTAATTCGTTGTATTATTTCTTTGAGGATAGAATGTTTTGTTTTATCTTAAAAAAATAAAAAGAAAACACATGCTTACTAAATCACACTTTTTTAAAATTTCAATATTTTTTTTATTGTCATTGTTACAAAGCCATTATTGAATGTTTATATAAACAATGTGTTGATTATAAACTAGGGTATCAGTGTGCTAAAACATATCGTACTTTGACAGCTCTTGTTTTGAAATAACTGCACCGCTGAAACAGGAAACAAAACAATATCAGAATGTTCAGATCCAGATTTCCAGTTAAGTAGAGTACGCTGTCGCTCGTTATTCCAGCAAATGTTTGTCCCTTGTCCACGAAATAATAAAAAAAATAAACTAAAAGGTCAATTCTGAATATATTATGTAGCACATATTCTACCACCTAAATCATCAATACGTCAGTGGCACAGAAAGGCAAAGTGTACTTAAAATTTAAATGAATAATATATAAGAACATATTTAGGACGAGATTTCAAGGGCTTAAGAAGGAGATGTAATCAACCCAGCCCATCATGCTTTAACTTGTAAAATAATGAAATTGCTACTAAGATTAAGACATATATTCCCTACTTGATTTAAGGTCTATGATTGACACACCCATGCACTCAAGAACGAAATTCTTATTCACTTTGTGGTACCAAAAAAAAAAGTAAAAAGCATTGATTCATTTATTGATGATAATTAATTACTAAAACAATGTAAACATTTCAAAGATTTAGAAATAAATTAAACTTTTTCTTTCGTTTTAAATAATCATGATTTTTTTTTCTAAATAATAACGTCATTCGGGTATTAAATGAGTTTTTGCACTACCAATGAGCCATTTTCGTTCTGCATTATTTATAACTTTTCTACGCTATACCTAGATAAATTGACTACGGTGTAGCTATTAAAAGTTTCTTTTTTTTAGAAACCGGAACTGTTGGTTCTCATCAACCTATGAGGCAACACATTGCCAAATAAGTTTATTCCAATGTAATTTAATAATAAAATCTCGCCCTTTGTTTGTTTGTTTTTTTAAATTGGTGTTCAATGTTTTTGAAACAGTTTTGTTGGAAATTTTGCACGCGGGTGACAGATATTCGTGCGCTATTAAATATCATGAAGCACGCGACTTTCACCTTTTTAGCTCCCCCCCCCCCCCCGGGTTCAAACTCTGACGTGGGGCAGATGTCGTGACGTGTAGATGCCCTACTGCCGATTGGAATGGTTCGGATTAGATCCGCGCTGAGAGACTCGGGGATTTGTTTCCGTTCCTGATGAATGATCCCACTGTAAGTGGAAGCGTGGGCGTTAAGCTGGTCACAAACGTACGTTTCCCGTGGCGCCTCCATAATTATTCCACTCTCAGCTTTTGTGGGGATTTAAAAACAAAAAAAAAGAGCACAACAACATATTTAAAGTTTCATTATACTATTTTTCTTCTTTTTAAATATGCAGTCCCATTCTATTGTTGTTTAAAATAAATATCAATAATACATTATAAAGCGTTGTAGTAAGAGTGTAAAAGTGGTAACGTATCTAATCAAAGAATACATAAGTCCAAGTCTCTGATCAAGCATTAGTCATGAAGTGTCTACATGTCTAGCAGTGCAATGCGTCAATGTCTCTCTTTTTTTTCATTTTTTGTGATTGTTAATGCAAGAAAATCAAAACAACTCATCCTCTATGTTCTCTTGCTATGGGCACGGCTTACAGTTGATTGATGTCACTGAGATGGTTGACATGTCACACAATGTCATTCGACATGCAAGGTGTAAAGTACCGTCAGTCCACAGGCTATACAGCTTGAAATGAAGGTATTTTAAAACAAAAACATGAAGGAAACATATACAGTACAAGTAGTAATATTTCTTTTTGCTCTCAAATATAATATAGCGAAACTTTTTCGGTGCATTTTATTTAAGTTGCGCCGTGCGGTGGCCAATTTGTGTACAAATGAGCGCCAGACATTTACTCATACTTCCAACACTATAACTTATTCTTGATAGTTGTTTTTTTTCAGTCAACGATATAATAACACTGCATATTTAAAAGTGCACATTTTTTTTCATAAAAAAAAGAAAATGAATAAAGTTCCCTTTGCCCGAAAGGGCCATCGGAGCAGATGAAGTGTAGAATTCATCTTTTTCTATATCATCGGCATATGAAGGGATTGTGTGGTTAGCACAACTCCCAGCCGTCTTTACTTCCCCAACTTAATTCAGGTACCCATTTAAATGACGGTGGACTAGTGGGACTTTGAAACTAATTCCCATGGGTCTCATAAAGGATCGAACCAAGGACTCTCATGTAGACGGGCGAGTATCTACACCACTCGGCCATCCGTCGCTAATCTAAATAGCACCTTATTTTTTGTAGGCCTTTTTTTTTTTAAAAAAAATTGTTAGATCCCACCTAATTTAAATGGAAAAAAAAATTACAAGTATGGAAATTAAGAGGAGTCAAAAATGCATGTTAGATATTAATAGTATTTTTTAAATCGTAAAATAAATTTATGCTGAAAAAATATCACTCATAGATTGTCAGGATATTATGGTGGGGTGAATTGAATTTAGAAAAGGGTGTGTTATGAACAGACCCACCGACAGAAATTTCGGGCCCCTGGGCAGGGCTGTCACAGCCCCCCCCCGTGCTGATAGTAATATTTTCAAAAGTTGATTGGCCAGCTCAGTCCGGGCCCATAGAACTCGCCGGGCCCCTAAAACTCGCCGGGCCCCTGGGCATATGCCCGCCCCTATCTTGGGGGCACTGGTTATGAGTAATGAGTGAGGAGAGATCTGGTTTTGTTTTTAAAAACAACTAGGGGTAATTGTGGGGAGAACACTGTGAATAGTAGTACTGTGATCTTTTGTTCGGATGGATTTGAGATTTTCTTTTGATTAAGGATTTCTTGTGTTTGAATTCAACAATTATGGCTTGTATAATTATTTGTGTGGATGTGATTTCCTATTAATATGGCCTTGACTGACATAGACGCTACACACCACTAAAGCAGACAGAGTAGACAATCTCACTTACTCACAGTAACACTCAGAACACACTAACACACACACAAACACTCTCTGACACATACCCAAATACAATATGTTAATAACCACACAGACAGTGGACAATTCCACAAAACAAATAATCACACATAGTGAGTCCAGATAACACACAAGCACACATCCGTTACATCGCCCATTTACACAATCATTTACCGACATCACAGAAGTACAAAGACATACAATTCCACGGACTGAACGACAAACACACAGACAGAACACAAGCACACAGGCAGCACAAAAGCACACAGACAGCACTCAGATAACAGGCACGCACACAGACAGCATACGCGCGCAAAGACAGCATACAAGCACACAGGCAGATAACATGCACACAGACAGCATACGCGCGCAAAGACAGCACACAAGCACACAGACAGATCACATGCACACAGACAGCACACGCGCGCAAAGGCAGCACACGTGCACACAAACAGCTCAAAGTGCAAAGAAAGCACACAGACAGCACACAAGCCCACAGACATCACACAGGCACATAGACTGCACACGCGCACACAGACAGCACACACGCATATAGAAGCACAAACGCACACAGACAGCACACACGTGCAAAGACAGCACACAAGTCCACAGCCAGATACCAAGCACATCTCGTTTTGACAATGTCCCGACGGCTGTCGCCAATTAATCTCTGGCCCTAACACTGACTGGAGACCGTATTATTACATATTTCCACCCATTTTTTTTGTAGCAGGCTACTGCACCCAACGGTGCCACTAAGGGCAGTGGCCCCTGACTCTTGTTTGTGCCCCACAACCTAACTTATGCCGGTCCTGAAGGCGCACAACCATCGCTGCCTTCATGTTATTCATTTACGTCTTTTTTTTGTGAAGGTATTTCATTTTAAAATTAAGTCACTTCAATTTTCCTCCAGATTTATTCACTTTTTTTTTCTTGTACTTTTAGGAAAAACGAAATATAATCAACGCAGACATATAACAAAAGTACGAAACATAGAACGCAGACATATAAAAAAAAAGTAAGAAACTTAAATAGCTGGCTATTCATCAGGCTTAATTTTATCACCATTAGCAGTGCAATGTGCCATATATCTGGCCAAACTCCAGGGAGACAATAAATGATACACCACTGGATACACTTTTGATGTGCTGACACATCGATAGACCTGAACAGCGATAGCAGCAGCAATGAAGTAATCTGTGACAGTGTTACATAGTCTGTCCTTATCTCTATGGCTCATTCTGTTTGCAGGTAGTTGAGACAGATAAAAAGCAAAAAAACAAGCAACAACCTGGAAATACAGGTGGGGGTAAATGGTCATAGAAAGTCGATAGGAAAAAGCGGCGAGTACGATCACATAGATGTACACATATCTATGAGTATGATAGTCAAATATGAACAACGACGTGTGTCACAGGAAAATGAGATACAGTTTTTGATGACGTCATTGTCAGAAAAATTGAAAGTTGCGTAATTCATATGGCAGAGATGCGGTCGGAAACCTGTGCTCCGCGGAAATCGTTCAGAAGATGTTTTAAATGTGATAAATGTTGGTCATTCATACAAATAGTTTACTTTGCGTTATGGATGGCATTCAGCTTACAGGTAACATACGTCATCAGAAAACATGAAATACATCAGATACAATTAAAATCATAGATCTAAAGCGTCAATTTCTCAATTGTTTGAATTACTTTGTGAAAGAATATGTTTCCATTGTGTTCACTTGCCTCATTAAACTGAATATGTTTCCATTGTGTTCACTTGCCTCATTAAACTGAATATGTTTCCATTGTGTTCACTTGCCTCATTAAACTGAATATGTTTCCATTGTGTTCACTTGCCTCATTAAACTGAATATGTTTCCATTGTGTTCACTTGCCTCATTAAACTGAATATGTTTCCATTGTGTTCACTTGCCTCATTAAACTGAATATGTTTCCATTGTGTTCACTTGCCTCATTAAACTGAATATGTTTCCATTGTGTTCACTTGCCTCATTAAACTGAATATGTTTCCATTGTGTTCACTTGCCTCATTAAACTGAATATGTTTCCATTGTGTTCACTTGCCTCATTAAACTGAATATGTTTCCATTGTGTTCACTTGCCTCATTAAACTGAATATGTTTCCATTGTGTTCACTTGCCTCATTAAACTAAGGGCGAAAATTTTGAGAGGTGTAATCTATCCTTCCCCTTTCTCTCTCTCTCTCACCTCCTCCCCCCTTCCCCATCTCTCTCTATTTATCTAATATAGGCTTCGTTATTTTTCTCTCTACTTAACTACAGATGTAGTCTCATAAATTAACATTTATATTATGTACAGGGCCGTTTTAAGGTCATCGTAGGCCCTAGGCAATTTCAAAGTCGTAGGCCCTCCACGATTTCATTTTTTTATATTTTTCAAGAATGCACCTATTTTAACTTTATGTTATGGCTTGTCGTAGGCCCTAGGCACAGTGCCTACTGTGCCTATAGGATAAAGCGGCCCTATGTATGTATGTATGTATGTATGTATGTATGTATGTATGTATGTATGTTGGTATGTATTGTATGTGTGTATGGATGTATGTATGTATGTATGTGTAAATGAACGTTATTGTGTGAGCTGGTTAATAATGAAAACTCAATTCATGTCCATGGTTCATATGATTTATTGACGACACAATAATATAAATAAACAGAATAAATCCAATGAATAATACTTGTTAACAATGAACTTAACCGATCAACTAAAACTTCTGATATGTGCTCGAATACTCTCTCTTACTCAACTGAACTTCTGAACACAAATAACTTAACTGACTCGATTGCCTCAACTCCTTTTCCATCCTTTTTCTCAACTGAACATCGTCTTTATATAATTTCCTTCCATCCATCTCGAACATTCCCCATCGCTCTGTCTCTCACTCATTTAGTCAATACAATTTACAAATAAACAACATATTTATTTTCTATAAATATCTAGAATAATAAACAACATATTTATTTTCTATAAACATCTCGAATCATGACCCCGTGACCACATGTTGACCTGGTTGGCCAAGCTCCAAAGATACACACACACCTGTGTGCGTAGTACTAATAACTATACCATGACAGTATGTGTATATTAGTCTATAACTATCACCCTTTCAACCTAGTGACAGACCCGCTACCGATATCTATCAGTACCTATAAACAAATACCTATTTTACCTATCTCAGTAGGCCTACCTATAAAAATATACCTATTTTACCTATCTAAGTACCTATAAACATATACCTGTTTTACCTATACCAGAGCCTATAAACATATACCTGTTTTACCAATCTCCATGTTAATGTAGCTACATTTGCATACGTTAAACCATCACTTAATTTCTATGTACGTACTTCCGGACTTCACACGGTTCAACTGAGGCTTCAAATGTAGGATAGAAAAGGTATGGGAGTGGGGGGATGGGGTGGGGGAGAAACATGGCGGTGTGATGGGTGGGTATGTGGGGGGGGGGGAAAGAGAGTGACAGTAAGGCACGCGCGAAAGAATTGAACTATTATTGGTAACGCCAGCACGCGCGCCGGAACCAGCCGAACTATTGACGGCAGCGGCCTACGGCTGATGGAACATGTACAGAAAAAAACCACCATCGGGCAGGATGCCTAGTGCTACTCCCATTGGTTGCCATCGTGATAATTGTCATTGATCAATCAAATCTTCTATCAGCTAAGCCACGGAATGAGACGATAACGAAAAGAAACAGTTTAGATTTATGCTTATTTTTTATTTATTTTTTTATTTCCCCCCCCCCCCGTTTCACCATTAACCTGAGCTGATATTGTTTCAATTCATCAATAGTTTCTGGTTGAAGCGAAGCAGGAGAATGAGGGGATGACTTTTTATTCTTCTTCTTCTTCATTTCTGGGACAGGAATGAAAAATGATTTTTTTTTGTTGAAAGATACATAGCCACAGGAGGTGTGTGATTAATGTCTGTTTGTGTATTTCAATTTATATCTTCCTCAAATTGTACAGCTATTTCATTACCTGAAAGGATATGTTCTATTAAGTTGTGTTAGTTTTACTATTCCTCTAATTTAGAACAATGATATATGTTTATAAATGTAATTTAATCACGATCACGAAAATGTATCAATGAATGTAAACCAAGCGCCGTGGTTCTTAGTCAAGTGAATTAAAAAAAAAAAATTATTGGAGATGCCTGTAGATCAGTGACAGTGGTTGAAATGGAATACTTCCGTGTTGTTGCTGTTGTTGTTATCTAATGGCGGATTTCAGTCAGTGAGGTTATGTAAGAGAGAACTACATAAGACTGCGATTTTTTAAAAAAAAAAGAAAAAACAAGCAATTAAGCCTGTTCCATTCTGGACACAGGACGTGTTATCGCATTTTCGTGTTATGTATCAGTACGTTTGTTAGCTTTCAGTAAATATTTGCAAATTTTGGAAATGTTTATAAATTCAATTGTGTAATGCATATATTTGTAAAAAATAAATTATAAAGACGTTTCTTTATATTTGAAAAAAAATTATTGAAGTGGTTTGTGGTTACTGAAATAGGACTCATAATTGAAAACATTCTAAATTATAGTCATTTAATCGTCCGAAAACTCCGTCAATTGTTGCATAGCTCTGATACTTTCAATTAAACTCAGAACACAATCTTACCATTTCATTTGATGAGTTTCTTAATAAATCTTGGTGAAACTACGTGCTGCAGTATTTCGCACCAAATGAACGGGTTATTGAACGTACAAGGTGTATATATAATATATAAGCCCCTTAGGAGCCCTGAAGCCCGGCCCTCAGAAGTCCTATCGCGAAATGAACTTTTGATGTACACATGGCAGGCCAAGACCTACAAAATGATATATACATCATGGGTCTAGGACTTATAGTTGCTGAGATATAGCGCTCCTTTATTAATATAGCTTATATAGTATAAAACGGTACTAAGGCCCCTTTTACGGCCCTGAGAGGTCAGATCGCGAAATGAAAAAAGTCATTTCTTGGCACGCCAAGACCTACAAAATGATATATACATCATGGGTCTAGGACTTATGGTTGTTGAGATCTAGGGTGTACACGGATGGACAGACAAAACGGGGACAATAGAGCATTTTTTTTCGAAAATGCTCTAAAAATTGTGATGACTGTGACTTATTGTCGGAAGTTAACTTTCTGACACAACAGGTTCTAGACTTAGAGAATCAAAGACATTAACTTTGTAGATGTGGGGGTGGGGGGGGTGGGGGTCGTATACGCCTACCTGCTATATTTACATAAAGAACATGTTTAGCAGCATAACAAATATTATAACTAAGCAGATACTTTTATTTACGACAATTCAAAAATATATTTCTAACTACTTCTTTATTTTGGCTGGATGGTTGGCCGAGCTCTGTTGACCGTTGACCTGAGAGTTCCGGGCTCGATTCTTGGTGAGAACCAAGGGAAACTTTCAAGGTGGAATTTTGGTGTAAAGTCCCCCCCTCCACCAATCCTCCCCCCTAAACCCACAAAGCTTTAATTGGGTACCTGGCAATAGTTTGGGATGTAAAGGCGGCTGGTCGTTGTACTAACCACACAATCCCTTCATATGTCCCTGGTTGAAGAAACAGACGAGTACTACTCTTCGTCTGCCCCGATGGTTCTTTAGGGCTAAGGGAACTTGACTCTTTACTTAAATATTTAAAACTGGAGAGTTGTTGCTATAAGTTTTGCTCGTCTTTCGTTTTGCAATGTAGTGGTCTCTATTTAATGAACTTGACATAGTAATACCGCAATCGTAATACAATTACCATCTAATAATAATATTCGATGATCTCCAAAAAATCAATTTAAAAAAATATTTCTCTCCAACAAATTTAGAACAAATTTATGTTATTACAAACATCTGTGAGGATTTAAGTAAGTAATCTTTATAAAGTGAACACACATTGTCTTTTTTTTTAAACATCACACCAGTACACACACACAAACAAACACACATACACAAATGTAAAAAAAAAACGTTTGTCATATGTTGCGTCAATCTTACTTCCCCTGCATTTACTCATCCATAATAAACCAGCTATTATATTTCAGAGTAGTTCGCCTTGCTAGCGCTATATATAGCTTAAAGGCATCGATTTCTAAACATGTGATATTTCAAATACTTATATACTAGGCAAATACAATTTCTACTTCCCTTTTAAAAAAAAAAATGCTGCAAATCATTAGCAAGGTATCACTGTTTGACGTGATATGCCAGTCTGAAGTATTTTAAGTCGATACGTGGCTCATTTGTAATAGAAACCATGTATTGACCTTTCTATGTTGGAAATCTTACATTTTAGATCTACTGTGGTCTACAACAGGGCCGTGCTATACGGACAGGCAAACTAGGCGACTGAATAGAGCCCCCACCACCATTTTAATAGGAAATACCCCCCCCCCCTTTTTAAACATTACTAAATTCCTATAATCATGAATGTTATTATGGATCCTGAATGTTATTTAACCAATCAGCTTGCACCCATTCGCCCATGTCCCAGCCCCTTGGGATAGTGGAGTTTGAAAAAGAGGCGTTTTGAAACGATACATAGACTATAATTACGTTTTCTGAAGACCTATTTAAGACATAAACCCTATGCTCCCACATATATAACTTTAAAAGGGGAGGCTTTCGTCTTTGGGCCCCGTATTTCTTTGAAAGTCATACATCACAAGAATTGGTCTCTGGATGCAGAAAGGGTTTTTGTGCAGTCTCAGCTGGGTGGGCTCCTTTTTGACTTACTTTCGATTATTCTTCTCCTTGTTCGCTTCTGCTTCCCAGTTCTGCTGTACTGGGCTGCCAACTATTTAACTGAAGAAAAATCCAGGAAAAATATGATGTATATCTAAATTATACTAAACTTACAGAAAACAGACCCATTTTTTATCTATTATATAACATTGATTGGATTGTATCTAAATGTATCCTAAAATATTTAGATCTGGATAAAAAAAAGATATCAAAGTTGGCAGTACAGAGCCTGTCATGTAACACTGACAGCTGGTCTACTGGAACCATTGTTTATATTTTCAAAACCACGTGACTGGGCAGGAGATCAAAACAGGGTGACAGTCGGATTACAGGTCACGACTATCTCCACATTTCTGATAACGATCAAAAAAATTCTCACGACTGAATACAAATTATTCTAATAGTCAAATGTTTAGTTTATGGACTGCTCTAATAAGTTGTGCCAAAGGGTGATAATTTGTGAACAGTTTCTAGATAAAAACATTTTTTTTTTGGTACAATTTTGCAAATTGACTTTCATTCGCTAATCGTGTCCTGTATTATTTTTTAATTTTAATTTTTTTTTTTTACTTTGTAAAACAACTGTATGTTCTTGTCGTGGACCTTATGAATGGCATTTAATCTAACTTTCCCTGGCCCGGTGCAGGGCCGCAACGTGTGGGGGGAGCAGGGGGCCGCCCCCCTGCGTTTTGTCTGCCCCCCCTGCTTATTTGTTCTACTTAGTAAAATGTATTACCTGCCCACCCCTGCTATTGTCTGGCCCCTGCTGTAGAGTGCCTGGCCCCTGCTGTAGAATTTTCACGCTACGGGGCTCGCCCTGTGACAGGAATTTCTTTTTGTCATCTAGCTGTTACAATATAAACCCACCCCCTCCACCCACACCACCCCCTAATGACGCAGTGGGACTAAAGGCTGAAACGCATTACCCACGTCATCAATTCAAGATTTAAAAATAAATAAATCAGGAAACAAAACGTTTTGGTCAAAATGAATAATTTCTCGTTGACAATCGATTTCCTGACGAAATGAAACGAATGTTAAAAATTTGAGTTTATCAGCCAACAAATTGTTGTTAAACTTCTTTCTTGGCTTTTTTTAACTTGTTTTTTTTTAAACAAACGTTTCTTAATTTGAATTGAATTATTATTGTTATAGTCTTTTGTGAATTGAATTATTATTGTTATAGTCATTTGTGAATTGAATTATTATTGTTATAGTCTTTTTGTGAATTGAATTACTATTGTTATAGTCAGGGGCGCAACCAGTATGTTGAAGTTGGTAGGGTCCAAAATATTAGGTAAGATCAGTGGCGCAACCATCAAAAAATGCTGGGGGGGGGGGGGCTCACATTATGAAAAAAGTCAGTTTGACAGTTTTTTTTGTAACTTTAGAACATTAATTGTGTATTGATGATTTGGCCTGGGGGGGGGGGCGCCACTGGGTAAGATGAAAATTGGTATGTCTGCCCTCAAATTTTGGTAGGGTCGAATACCAGTGGCTTGATTTTTGGCAGGGTCCTGACCAGCACGACCCTTACATCGGTTGCGCCCATGGTTATAGTCTTTTATGTAAAAAAAATTCTCATAGGATGGTCCGTATACCATCATCATCGTCATTTATCCCTAAACAAGTTGTGTCTTGTGTGTGTCGGGGGGGGGAGGGGGGAGGAATTCAGGGATACTGCAGTGTCTTTTTGTCGTGTTGTCCACCATTAGAGTCGCTACATATTGACCTGTCCATTCCTTAAACTTCTTTCTAGGACAACTTCTCCTTCGTGCTCCTTCGATGGTACCAGGGGCGCAACCAGTATGTTGAAGTTGGTAGGGTCCAAAATATTAGGAAAGATGAAGATTGGTATGTCTGCCCCCAAATTTTGGTGGGGTCGAAAACCAGTGGCTTGATTTTTGGTAGGGTCCGGACCCACAAGACCCGTACATCGGTTACGCCCATGGATGGTACCCTGCATTGTAGTTTTGCTAAGTGTAATTTTGGTGCGAGTATGGGGTCGCGAACTCATTCGTGGTGGGTCGCCGTTAATATAAAGTAATCTACTCAAAAAAAATCACATCGATGTGTTCCTGCATTCCTAGCACACAATCGCTTTGGTAGAGTCAACTGCCATCCGGCTCACAGCAGACCTAATGAATTTCAGTGATATAAGGGGACGGGTTTAGATAGATTGAATTTCCGGGGGGGGGGGGGGACAGAAACAAAAATATGAGCCACTGTTGAAAGAATGATACAAATGTATTGTGCTTTTAGGGGAACCTTTACCAAGCTAATGCCCATGGGGGGTGGTATACCGTCAGATCCGCCTCTGAGCAGATGAACATGTGAATATTCATTCATTTGATGAAGTCTCGAAAATGTATTTAAGGAACTCTGACCCTGACTTTGGTTACTAAGTTTAGAAACTGGACAAAGATAGTTTTTGAATGTTGTCACATTGTACTCATTACTTGAGGCAGTTGGGCTGACACTCAGTGGCTCATTTCACGGCGGGGTCACGCACGGGGTCCCGACCTAGGAAGGTTCCCGCACAAAGCAAAATTGACACTTTTATTATCTTTTCCCTTTCCTTTCCATAGGAGCAAAAGCTCCGACCTTAATATAGGCCTACATCTTTTGTATCTACATCTTGAAATTTTATTAACACAGATATAGCCGCTGCTTTTAAAAAAAATGTTTGTATCTTAGTTTGCAATGGACTAGTGGGACGGGTGGACGAGTGGTGTAGATACTCGACTGTCTACCTGAGAGTCCTGGGTTCGATCCTCAGTGAGAACCATGGGAATTTTTCCAGGTGAAATGTGTATCAAAGTCGTCCCACAAGTCCACCTAGCTTTAAATGGGTACCTGACTTAAGTTGGGGAAATAAAGGCGGCTGGGCGTTGTGCTAACCACACAATCCCACACAATATAGAAACTGATAAATTCTACACTTCATCTGCCCCGATGGGCTTAGGGAACTTTACTTTGCTTTTTTTTTTACAATGGACTGACATAAAATGTTTTTACATACAAAAAAGTACTGCTGGCAAAGTCCAGACAACATTGCTTTGTCGTTTGAGATACATTGAAATTAAGTTAATTTAGCTTGATGCTCAATCCTCATGCAGCGTTCAAATAGTTCTTTTAATGAAAAGGTAGAATTGTAGTATACTTGTCTGGCCAAAGTGTAGAATACTATCAATCACTGTAATTGGTCTCAAGTTGGCCATATTTGTGACTTTCAACCAACTTTCACCAGAACTTGGGCCGAGGATTGAGCCCGGGGACCCTCAGATCGACAACAGAGCGCTCTACGCCGCTTGACTTCGCGTGAAAATTAATGTATTTTTTTTCTTTCTTTAAACCCTTAAAATTGTATTGCGAATATAGTAAAACATTTTTTTTATAATCTGATTAACTGCAAGAAACGTTTTATGCTACCAACTGTGAATCTTTATTAATTTTTTTTAACTTTATTAATTTTTTTTTTATGGTTTTATGTACATAAGAAGATTATAGAGTTGGCACGAAGAAGGACACACTCGATGGAAATATATCAATTTTTTTCCTCTTCCTTATTTCGCTAATGTCAGAAACACGAAGGCTAGAGGGTATTGATTATAAAATTATTGTACTGAAAACGTCATCCAAATGTTAGCACAATCATGTTTCCTTTTGGCTTTCAACGCTGTGTGTGTGTGTGTGTGTGTTTTGTGATTTTGTGTTGATGTGAGAATGTGTTTATGTGTGTTTAACAATCCTGAACAGTGAATTATGTGATTTAAATTTTAAACTAAACGATGGAAATGTTTTATTCATTGTTTGAACCAACGAGACTAAAATGTTTTGGTTGGCGTACATTATCAAACGTTGTTTGATGATTGGTGGAGTTATAGATCGTTTGAAAACAATCTCTTCACTCTTTATATTAAAAATTATAACAAAAATTTACTTAGCCTCGGGCTTAGCAAGAATTGATTATTTGACTCGCATGTTATGTAACTATGTATCGTCTTCGATAATACTCAAGTATTCAAAGTTAATAATCGATTACGCTTAGAGAAATGAGTGATTACTGGTAATTGATTTCAAATCTCCCATTACATCCGTCTAACGAGTGATTGTAGTAAAAGAATTTAAAATGTTGAAATCATCCAAAACTGTCATTGGCCAACTTCAAAACATGTAAATTTCAGAAAAAAAAAAACAACAGAAATTCTGCAATATGAAACATTACATAGGTCTAATTGTTTATTTGATTTACATCAAAACGCATAACAAATAATATAATTTGCCTATTTTTTAACCTTATTAAAAAATGTACACATTTTTTGTTCAAGTGATTCTCTTTCATGCGATTTTTTTTTCCTTTTTTATTTTTACTCAGCGGTGTGATGTTAACAGTGACAATTTATACCTAAACATCTCTTCGCTTCATTCATGTTAAAAGTGGCAATTTATACCTAAACATGTCTTTGTTTCAAAAATCTGTTTTTGTTTTACATTTTTAATTTACCGTTGAAGCATGTCGTCACGAATTACACGCAGCTCGATAATGTGGCTATTTGGCTCTACGTTATCATTTTCATCGTAGGTAAGACAGCCTTTGTGTGTTGTTTGTACAGGTGTGAGTGTGTGGAAGGGGGGGGGGTCTCTGGTCTGCCATACTGACCTCTGACCCTTGGATGACTCCGCGGTGATTTGATCGTTAATCTAACCGGGTGTCAGTTCTCAATCGTTTTCGCGACTGTACCCCAAAGAGTATGAAAGTATGTCCGCAGGTAACCCTCACACGTAAGTTCGCGAATAAATGCTTTTTATTTTCTAATGCGATATTTGGGTCACGTGGTTTGGTGATGAGTCAAGCAGACAACTGGCGACCTCTTTCTTCAAACTCTTGGCTGGTTTTAATGACATTTCACATATCTTGTGGGGCACGCCTATCACCGGTTGAGAACCAAGGTCGTAACACACTGTCCTTGCTAGACAATGTTGTTTGTGTACTTGACCTCACATTGACCTCAAATTGACCTCCACTGCTCATATTCACAATATTTGTGTTTAATTTTTTTTTTGAGGCAAAGGTTCATTTGCAGTCATGGGCAAACGTTATTTGGGGTTCCTATCATAGGCAAACGTTATTTGGGGTTCCTATCATAGGCAAACGTTATTTGAGGGTCCAAATAGGCAAACGTTATTTGGGGGGTGTCTATCATAGGCAAACGTTATTTAGGGCGGGGGGGTCCATCATAGGGAAACGCTATTTGGGGGGTCCTATCCTCAGTGGCGTCATTTTGGGGAAGGGGGTGGCTGGGGGGCCTTGCCCCCCCCCCAAGATTCTTAAAATAATTAAATTAATTGGTTAAATCAATGGATTTTGATGACTTAATTGATGGAAAAATGAAATCCAGACGCTATTTGCCCCCCCCCCCCAACATTTTTTGCCCCCCCCCCCTCCCAACATTTTGGTGAAATGAAACCACTGCCTATCATAGAGAAACGTTATTTGGGGGTCCTATGGAAAAATCTATGGCCTTCGCTTTTATATCTTTGGCCCTAATAACCTATAACAAGCGGGTCCCGTACTGACCCCACATAAATGTTAAATTATCTTAGCCCGGGGCCCCTGACTAATTGGCGCTGTCGGCCTGTCATATTATTCTTAAACTGCAGGAGAGTTCGGAAAATGTTTCAATTGTAAACAGCAAACTATCTGGATTGACATTTATATATTGGATTACGGGAAAATTAAAATGTAACTTCAGGGGGTGGGGGCCTTGCTAGTTTTCCTTAACCAAAAGAACGGCCCTGATCTTCTTTCACGCCCTTTTATACTTCTTCTTATCATTCTTGTGGGAGGGATGGCCGAGTGGTGTAGATTCTCGACCTGATAGTCATGGGTTCGATCGTCGGCGAAGAACAAAGGGAATTTTTTCTGTCCTAGCCAAAGTTGGTTTTAAAAGTCTCACAAGTCCACCCAGCTTTAAATGGGTACCTGACTTGAAGAAGTAAAGACGGCGGAGCGTTGTGCTAACCACACAATCCCTTTACAACACCGAGGTTATAAAAACAGATGACTTCTAAATTTCAATCTGCTGCGATGGCTTAAGGGAACTTGCCATGAATGTGTAGTGTGTTTGTTGAACTTTTCACGTGTTGAGTGTGATCGTGAAGAGAGAGTGGGTGAAAAGTCAAGGATAAGAAGATTTGGTTGAGGTGGTCAGAGGACAGTTAGTTGACCATGTTGCTCGAGAGATTGATAAGAAGTGGATTACGTTGTGTTTAGGGATTGGAGAATTGGATATATATTGTGGAGTTGTGCATTACATTATGCTCAGCTTTTGTGATTCTTTATTTTATTATTCTTTGTGTTGTCATAATAAATTTAGACCATGGTTCTTTTGTTGACTCATTTTGTGAGTGAAACAGTTCTACATGATGCAACAGTCAACATGTCATTGGCGCTGATAATATATGTTTATGACGATTTGGTGGCATGCAGTGGTCTTGACATTTCACTGATATGACATTTTGCTCGCAACGGTGGTTAAATTGGTGAATCAACCATGATATGAACCCTAATATGATACGACATTTTGATTTAATATAAAATTGACAGCACCGAAAACGACGATACGCCTCAACCAACAATTACAGCACCTACAGTCGCAATCTTACAGTACCTACAGTCGCAACCTTACAGTACCTACAGTCGCAATCTTACAGTACCTACAGTCGCAAATCTTACAGTACCTACAGTCGCAATCTTACAGTACCTACAGTCGCAACCTTACAGTACCTACAGTCGCAATCTTACAGTACCTACAGTCGCAAATCTTACAGTACCTACAGTCGCAATCTTACAGTACCTACAGTCACAATCTTACAGTACCTACAGTCGCAATCTTACAGTACCTACAGTCGCAAATCTTACAGTACCTACAGTCGCAACCTTACAGTACCTACAGTCGCAATCTTACAGTACCTACAGTCGCAATCTTACAGTACCTACAGTCGCAACCTTACAGTACCTACAGTCGCAACCTTACAGTACCTACAGTCGCAACCTTACAGTACCTACAGTCGCAATCTTACAGTACCTACAGTCGCAACCTTACAGTACCTACAGTCGCAATCTTACAGTACCTACAGTCACAAATCTTACAGTACCTACAGTCGCAAATCTTACAGTACCTACAGTCGCAAATCTTACAGTACCTACAGTCGCAATCTTACAGTACCTACAGTCGCAAATCTTACAGTACCTACAGTCGCAACCTTACAGTACCTACAGTCGCAATCTTACAGTACCTACAGTCGCAAATCTTACAGTACCTACGATTGCACCATAAATCTACACTTCGAATGTGCAACACACAACACATCCATTACAGAACTTTACCCTTTATTCTCTTTTTTTAGACCCATACAGTTCAGAGAGAATGTAATACTAACTGTCTAGTTTTTAACAACTCATTCGACACGCGTGAACTCTTTTGTATGTTTTTAATTAGTTATCACCCCCCCTCACCCTCCGCCTTTCACAATAAGACTGGAATATCATCATGCGTTGGAAAATGTAATCCTATACTCTCCCTGTCCCCAGATCGATTCAAGATATCTCCGCACTCCAATATATTTCTCAGTGAAGTGAGATCACGTGTTAGGTCACAAGACCTAATTAATTAATCGTGTTTATGCTCTAAAGCTTTTTCTTTTTTAAAGTTTATCTTATATAGGTCGTCTAGATGGATTCTTTCTTCTCTTCTCTTTGTTGATTTTATGTTCTAGCTTAGAATGTTGAGGTATTTTTCTGTATTTCGTTTCCAAAAAGGAAATTTATTATTATTATCTTAGTAATAGTCTAACAGCGAGTTCATTCTTTGATAAAGGTCGGTACTGTATCTCTCAGTTGATGTTTAGTACAATGTTGAAAGTATTCATAGTGGTCATATTAAAACAACAACAACAATTAAAATACCTTTTGGCGCTTCTGCTAGAGTCACAACATCGACTTTGATTCAAACGGCGTTAAGTCGATATCCTCCAACAGAATTCATGGCTAAATTTTCTTCCCTTCCCGTCAGATCTGATTTTGGCGGTGCTGTAACAGGGAAAGACCAAAAGGGCGACATTCATTTTGCCACCGTAAGGGGCAGCATTTTCCACTATTAAGTACTTTACTTCACTCGGATGGCCGAGTGGTGTAGATACACGACTGTCGACCTTAGAGTCCAGTGTTCGATCCTGGGTGAGAATCATGTGAATTTTTTCAAGGTGAAATTTGTTTCAAAGTCGTCCCGCAAGTCTACCCAGCTTTAAATGGGTACCTGGCTTAAGTTGGGGGAGCAAAGGCGGCTGGGCTTTGTGCTAACCACACAATCCCTTCATATGCCGAGTTTATAGAAACAGATGAATTCTACACTTCATCTGCTCCGATGGCCCGTTTGGACAAAAGGAACTTTACTTTTTCACATGAATGGGTTGGTTTTTGTGTTTTTGCTCCAATAATGGTAGTAACGCTGCTGGTTAGGAAGGAGCGTAATTACGTAACCAGGTCATACACGAAAAAGAGCTTGTATTATGTTTGTTTTAGGTGCTTGCTTTAGGTAGATAACGCAGCCATGTTTATGTCTGTTAGGTGCTTGCTTCATATAGTTAACGCTGCCATATTTGTTTAGTTTACTAGGTAATAAACTTCATATTTTTAAACCAATCAGTATGTTACTCTCTTTCAGTTTTCCGTTGACAAGATGTAACTATTTCAAGCCAAATTAACTAACATGGATAATGAAAGAAATATATTGTGTACAACAGACTTCAGACATATCAGATATTCAACTCACGTGTTCTATAAGATGAAACTAAAAGACAGGCTTGGTGTTTCAGTTCACACAATTTAGCGAGATTTTTTTTTTAAATCCAAGTTGTAAATTATATGGGTCAGTGTTCTTTTTTCTCCTAAAATCGATATTTTTCTGGATTTAACGGATCATTATTTTGTATGAACCGGATTAGTTTAACTCGTTCGAGTGAAGTTTTTGATTGATCCGGATCAATGTGCTGAATCATTTTGTTCTAGTAAACTGATGTTGTGACTGTATTTCTATATCAAGAAAAAAAATTTCAGTGCAGATAGCCAAATAACAAACAATCATGAGTACGCCAGGGTTGGCTAAGATTGTGAGGGGCAAAGGTCACGGTGGGGGCGGGGCGCCACAAAGAACGAACACAATGCCATCCAACATGATGACCGTGTTGTCTCGCATAAAGGTGGACATCCCCATGAACAATGGGAAAGGACGTCGTAGGCCCGGCTCAACGAGGTACAGCTTCATGTCCAGCATGTCACAGGACTCGGACGCTTCGACCAAGCCTGCGGTAAGTGGACCTAGCCTGTTGTAAGTAGTACAAACCTGCATTAAGCAATCTAAGCCTGCACTTTTGATAGAATGCTAGAAGTCCAAACTTGCAGTGAGTAATCCAAACCTGCACTTGCGTAAGAAGTCCAAACTTGCAGTGAGTAATCCGAACCTGCACTTGCGTAAGAAGTCCAAACCTGCAGTGTTGTAATGAATCTAAAAATGAAATAGGTAGTCTTGTAGTAATTATTCAAAAAAATTGCCGTTAAGTAGTTCAAACTTGATGTAAGTAGTCGAAGCTTGTTGTCAGTAGTCCAATCCAGTGGCGTAGTAAGGGGGGACAATGGGGTGGTCATCATGCCAGGGGCGCTACTCACAAAGGGGCGCCAAATGGTATATTTTACATAAAACATTATACGGTTTTTGAATGGGGGGGGGCGCTAAAAAGGTATTGTGCCCCTGGCGTGAGTTAAGCTCGCTACGCCACTGGTCCAATCCTGCAGTAATTAGTTTAAACCTGCAGTAATTATTTCCAACCTGCAGTAATTAGTTCAAACCTGCAGTAAAAAGTCCAAACAGAATATGTGGATTATCTGTTAGATTAATGACCATAGAGGATTTATCTTATGGAAACTAGATACAAACTTTATTGACTAGATCAAAATATATTTAGCAAATGTTAAGGTTAAAAAAAAAACGAGCGATGCACTCTACACAAGCCTTAAAAAAAAACTAAAACGCCATAAATTCAGGCAACAAATAAAGGCCTGGCTGAACTTTTAACTGATCGATATAGTCTCCCCTTCCCCCTGAATTATTAAACAATCGAAAAACACGGTGATTTTTATTTGTTTTTATCTAGAAGTCTCTGGTACAATGTTGACTTGTTAGGCTGTACACTCAATGGCCATAGAACTCAAAAGGGATTTTGTAAAAAAAAAAAAAAGTACCGTCAAATTTTAAAATGGAGAGTTTTAAAAATCATAGTTTATTTTTTTGTGTTGTGGATTTTATCAATTGTGCTGGTTAAAAATATTCGTTTGGCAATAAAGTGAGGTATATGGTAATATTTAATTGAATATTACAGCATGGGGTGTATATTTAGAGTTCTAGCCTATACGGCTTTGGTAGTATTCGGCGTGCCCTTCTGACTGTAAAGAGTCAAATGTATTCAGTCATGCATGACTTAGAGATATGGCCAGCCCCGTAGCGTGAAAATTCTACAGCAGGGGCCAGACATTCTACAGCAGGGGCCAGGCAATAGCAGGAGGGGGGCAGGTAATACATTTTACTAAGTAGAACAAATAAGCAGAGGGGGGGGGCAGACAAAACGCAGGGGGGAGGGAGGCCCGGCCCCCACCCCCTGCGCCCCCCCCGGCACGCTACGGGCATGGATATTGCACCCATTGGCATATTGTTTACCACCATGAATAAATCTATGCTGAATATTATCTAAATCAATAAACTTCAGATTCATATATTTTGTTTCACTACTATTTACTATGTGCTACTGTCCAATATTTATGTCAACACATTTTTGGCGATTTTTACCTCCCCCCCTCCCCCTTGTCAACAAATTGTCAAACTTCCAGAGACCCCCCCCCCTATAAAATTACGTCAACATTTGATTTACCCCCCCCCCTAAAAAAAGAGTGGCTTCCAAAATGTTTATGTGGCAAACTTATTAGGAATATAGTTAGTTTAATTAAAATACTGAATGTTAAGCGAGTGTGTGTATAACACAGGACTACAAACGCTGCTTAATTTTTCCTATTTATTAAGTAATTATATTAAATTTAGAAAAAAAAAAGTAACATTGTTGACGTCAACTTTTCTTGACCCCCCCCCTCCCCCTTGTCAACAATTGTCAAAATTTTCTGACCCCCCCCATTTTGTTGACGTAATGAATGGACAGCCCCTAAGTGTATAATGTTATATTGTATAATGTTATAGTGTATAATGTTATATTGTATAATGTTATAGTGTATAATGTTATAGTGTATAATGTTATAGTGTATAATGTTATAGTGTATAATGTTATAGTGTATAATGTTATAGTGTATAATGTTTTAGTGTATAATGTTTTAGTGTATAATGTTATTGTGTATAATGTTATAGTGTATAATGTTATAGTGTATAATGTTATAATGTTATAGTGTATAATGTTATAGTGTATAATGTTATAGTGTATAATGTTATAGTGCTCTTTGTTTGTTCCAGTTTGTCGATGTCGAGGAAGAATTTCTACACGCTGCTGAGTTTGGTGACGTCCCAAACGTCAAGAGAATTTTGATTGAATACACCGACCTAAACGTGGACTGTATCGACGCCTTGGGTAGGACTGCACTCAGACTCGCTGTGAAAAATGAACATTTGGAAGTAAGCAATCCATTTTATTTTTTATTTATTTTTTTAGGTCTGCCAACTAGGATGATTTATACCCATATATAGATTTGCGTATGTGACGTTTAAGTTTAAGAAAATTCTATATATTATGCATATGGGTATCATTTTTTTTTTGGCTTTTTGGCAAAGATGTAAAACTTTGATTATTTTCTATTCATTTACAAATATCTAGAATGTATTTTTATTTTCTCTTTTTTCTGGATAATTGCTAGAGAAAAAATTTGTCAGCCTTGTAAAATTTAATTAAAGTTATGATGTAAGAGATAGATAATTGAAAAGCGGTTTGGGGTTGGGGGTGGGGAGGGGTGCAGAAAGAAGGAGAGAGTGACTATTATATAAGTGAAAAGATCGAAAGAGGAGAGACAGCAATTGATGAAGTCTGTGTTTAGCTAAATTACCAAATCCATGATGTCATTTTCTCTCGTTAGTTTAATAAAGAACTTATATTATTGATCTAGACAGTAATAACTGAGCTGTTCGTTCTGACAGAATAAGGACGACACATGACGTTCGGAAAGATCAATTTACTGGGTGAATCGTATTAAGACATGTACTATATATGACAGTCTTTCCCAAAGTGTATGGTAAACGTACCCCAGGGGAGAGGAACGCGAAGACAGTGGCGGGGGTCAACCCCGTAGCCAAGGGAGGCAGGCACTGGGGGGCCGTGCCCCTCCCCCGCTAGGTGTGGAGTGCCCCCCCCCGCTTAAAAAAGAAGAAAAGAGGAAAAAAGAAAGAAAAAGGTAAAGGTGCCCCCTTGCTGGGTATTGGTGCCCCCTGCTTACTTTGACCTGGCTACGGGCCTGGTGGGGGTACGCGCTACACCGGGCAAACATGCACGGCTAAAGCGAAAAATATGAAATGTGGTGGGGAAAATGGAACGCAAAAATAAAATGAAGTTTTTTTTTTCAGTACGAAGTGTACTCAGTATTACGACGTGTACTCAGTATTACGAAATAAAAGAAGGAAAGTTTAGGAAACACTGATATATGAGATCAATTAACTGAGTGAATCATATTAAGACATGTACTGTATATGATATCAATTAACTGAGTGAATCATATTAAGACATGTACTTTATAATGAGACCAGCTAACTGAGTGAATCATACTAAGACATCGGTCGGGGAACTTTTTTAATCATTACCCCGAAATATTTTTGTGTAAGTTGATATTACCCCATGGTAAATTAAAAATATATACTTTTTACTCACAAAAGTTTCATTTTTATCCCCAAAAATTAAATTTTTACCCCATTTGGGGTAATTTACCCCGGTTCCCCGACCGCTATATTAAGACATTTACTGTATATGAGATCAATTAACTGAGTGAATCATATTAAGACATGTACTACCCTTTTTACCCTACTGCACAACCAAACACTATCCTTCTTACCCTACTGCATAACCCACACTACCCTTTTTACCCTACTGCACAACCCAACACTATCCTTCTTACCCTACTGCACAACCCACACTATCCTTCTTACCCTACTGCACAACCCAATACTTACCCTTCTTACCCTACTGCACAACCCAACACTTACCCTTCTTACCCTACTGCACAACCCAACACTTACCCTTCTTACCCTACTGCACAACCCAACACTTACCCTTCTTACCCCGCTGCACAACCCAACACTTACCCTTCTTACCCTACTGACTATATCCTCCATTGACAGGTGGTGGAGGTACTACTGGAGAAGTCCAACCAGCACCACATTCAGGAGGCCGTCCTGCAGGCCATCAGCGCTGGACACACCCAGATCGCCGAGACCATACTCAAACACAGGAGGTACCTGGAGATGTGGAAAGAACAGAGGAAGCTCGGAGACACGGGTTTGTCTTGTTTTGTATTGAACACACTGGGTCAAGGGTTGGGTGCCAAATATTTTAATCGTTCATTTTTTTGTTTCATGTACAACACGCGTTAATTTAGTTTGTATTATTATTTAAAAGACAATTTAGCAGTGTTGTCAGATTTTTTTAAAAATCAAAGCCGCAGAAACTCAAAAAAGAAACCCGCCAAAAAAAGAAACAAAACGTCAAATTAGTAAAAGTAATAAATAATGCAAAAATAATTGACAGGCGTTTATTTTTTTCATTGAGGAAATATAAAACGTTGCACCCGCCACAAATCCTCCCAATAACGCGCACCACTGGCTGGGGAAGCCTGCCATTATAGCAACACTGCTGAATTGAGACAAACTTCTCGTTGAACAAAGAAACATTTATCTTACACATAAACACACACACTCACGCAAACACCCGCGGAGGCACACACACACGATCTGCAGGGGAGTAACACTCTGAACTTCATATTTATTAGAGTTGTCTGACATGGTGCTTAGGACTAGAAAAGGTCTGATGTAGTCTGGTTAAAAAAAAAAAATAATAATAAAAAGGTGCTTGCATGATTTCTACTCCTGGTTCTTGCCCCCTAAGACCTTTACTTTCTATCCTTGGGGACCATACAAAAGTCTAACTCTGGGTCCTCAAATGTCTAAACTTGGGGCAGAATATAGAAGAAAACGAACAACCTTCCCACATTTATAGACATTGGGCTCTCTGCAGCTATTTGAGAGTTGGGCATAAACAACTTAAAGAGGAACGTACTCTTAGCAATCATAATAAAAAAAATGTTAATGACATAAAACGTACGTTTCTAGTTTAACAACTTCCTGTGTTTATTTTTCCTCTCCGCGAAGTAATCTATTATTAATTCAAATAACTATGGCGTTGAGATTTATCGGTCGATACTGAAGATATCTCTTCCTCCACCCCCTCACCGTCACTGCTGCCTCCCCCCCCCCATCCCGACCCACCCACCGACCTCACGCCTAGCACCACACAGGAGGAATACCTGCCTGCCACTACCACCTCCCCCCCCCCTTTCCCTCCACCCAACACCCTCCCGCCTGCCTCTTCACGAGACGCGCCCGCTCCAGATCCGACTTGCCCCGCGGTCATTGCGTTCACCACACATACATCTCTTTGAGTCAATATACCAGTAAACGCAGGCAGGCAGTATACAGTGGTATGTTTGACCCGAAATAACGGTTTCAGATGAGAACATGTTGTGCCGTACCGATCACAAGGACTTAAAATAATCGCACGAAAAACGCGTAACCTTTTTTTTTTTAAAAGTGAATTAAAACTAATCTATTGAAATCGATCCTTTAGGTTGTCATTTTTTGTGTGTAATGCAATGCAGTTCAATTTTTTTAAACGTGTTTATATCATCGGTGAAAGAGTGATCCATTATGCTAAACGAAACCCTAATGAAAAGCTTACAACTAATGGTACAGGGTTAAATGTCATGTCACTGTGCTTTGAAGGCGAATGATTAACGGGCCACTTTCTACAAAACAATGAAGCGTTTGTTTATAAAATTATTCTCTATCACATTTAAAATGTGCCATTTTTTTCAAGCCACTAAAGTGGATATTGACATCAAACAAAGTGGTTATATAGCCTATATATATATATATATGCTAGTAGAAAAGCCTGCTAAAGCTGGCTGAACGAAATCCGACAGAAGGGATAACAAAGAAATATACGAAATACTGCAATAGAAAAGAACATGTGGCCTTTATTGCCATGAACAGAATACGATATGAACAGAAATAACATATAAATGTATGAAATACTGAAATAGAAAATAATATTCGGCTTGTATTGCCATGAACATCCTTAAATACAACGCATACATCGCACGATATGAAAACTACCCACGTTACAACGCACACGCGCACGATATGAAAACTACCTGATGGAGACAGACGCATAAGTTAGAAACGATTATGTATTTAAGGATATATTGTGAATATTCCACTTCATCCACCAATACTCAAATAAAAAAAAAATCCATTGTCAAATTATTATTTGTTATTGTACGATTGTCGTGAATATTGAGAAACTGGCCAAAAAAAATAATTTAACACATGGAAAAGGTGTACTATTTTAGTTATCATATTATTATGTGTTTATATCAAAGATACTATCAACCAGAGATGGGGCACATGGTATTTTTAGCACAAGTACTTGTATTTGCATGTTGGGCATTTTTGTCTTGCTTGCATTTAAAAAAAAATGTAAAACTTGTACTTCTACCTTGGGTGCTTTTCTAGAATGCTGAGTACTTAGAACATCTCTGATATTCACCACTAATAGACTGTTTTAGTAATGCCCTTCTTTCCTCCCCACCTCAGCCTAGATTGCAATGACCAGGTGAATAAAACAATTCGCAGCCACGTTTACTTTCCCCACCTAATGCTATGGCCAACTTGGAGTTATGTGGACTTGGAAATCAGATCTTGACCCGCCGGGGGGGGGGGGCGGTTTGGTTTCGAAGCGGAAATCTAGCCTGGACCTTCTGGTCGACATTTCAGTATTCTAGAATGGGACATCAAATCACAAGAAACAGGAGAATAAACTTGCTCATTTCATGCAATGCTCTGGGTAACCTGACAGAGATGTTTATGAATTGATTTAATAAGTCAAACGGATAACTCCTTGTAGCTGCCAGTCTCCGTAGTCGAGGCTGGAGTGGAAAAGAAAGGCCTTTTGGATTTGAACCAATAATCATAAAACTTGTGAAGTGGGCTCACTACTTCCTCACCACTGTCACTCGACTGACGCTCAGATCAAATCCATTCTTACTAATTCTTGGGAAAGGGGGGGTGGGGGTTAGGGTGGGGGAGGGGGAGGGAATATGTTAGGTCTTCAAGCGATTTGTTGGCTCTAAGTAAAAGTTTCATTCGGGGGGGGAGGGAATATGTTAGGTCTTCAAGCGATTTGTTGGCTCTAAGTAAAAGTTTCATTCGGGGGGGAGGGAATATGTTAGGTCTTCAAGCGATTTGTTGGCTCTAAGTAAAAGTTTCATTCGGGGGGAGGGAATATGTTAGGTCTTCAAGCGATTTGTTGGCTCTAAGTAAAAGTTTCATTCGGGGGAGGGAATATGTTAGGTCTTCAAGCGATTTGTTGGCTCTAAGTAAAAGTTTCATTCGGGGGAGGGAATATGTTAGGTCTTCAAGCGATTTGTTGGCTCTAAGTAAAAGTTTCATTCGGGGGGAGGGAATATGTTAGGTCTTCAAGCGATTTGTTGGCTCTAAGTAAAAGTTTCATTCGGGGGGAGGGAATATGTTAGGTCTTCAAGCGATTTGTTGGCTCTAAGTAAAAGTTTCATTCGGGGGGAGGGGAATATGTTAGGTCTTCAAGCGATTTGTTGGCTCTAAGTAAAAGTTTCATTCGGGGGAGGGAATATGTTAGGTCTTCAAGCGATTTGTTGGCTCTAAGTAAAAGTTTCATTCGGGGGGAGGGAATATGTTAGGTCTTCAAGCGATTTGTTGGCTCTAAGTAAAAGTTTCATTCGGGGGGAGGGAATATGTTAGGTCTTCAAGCGATTTGTTGGCTCTAAGTAAAAGTTTCATTCGGGGGGAGGGAATATGTTAGGTCTTCAAGCGATTTGTTGGCTCTAAGTAAAAGTTTCATTCGGGGGAGGGAATATGTTAGGTCTTCAAGCGATTTGTTGGCTCTAAGTAAAAGTTTCATTCGGGGGGAGGGAATATGTTAGGTCTTCAAGCGATTTGTTGGCTCTAAGTAAAAGTTTCATTCGGGGGGGAGGGAATATGTTAGGTCTTCAAGCGATTTGTTGGCTCTAAGTAAAAGTTTCATTCGGGGGGGAGGGAATATGTTAGGTCTTCAAGCGATTTGTTGGCTCTAAGTAAAAGTTTCATTCGGGGGGAGGGAATATGTTAGGTCTTCAAGCGATTTGTTGGCTCTAAGTAAAAGTTTCATTCGGGGGAGGGAATATGTTAGGTCTTCAAGCGATTTGTTGGCTCTAAGTAAAAGTTTCATTCGGGGGGGGGGGGGAAAGAGAGAGGAGGCAATCATAAAATCCGATTTAATGTAGGAATCAATTCTGGAAGAGGGCCCTTGAGCAGCGTGTGACCCTAAATTGTGCCGCCTAGTTCGATTATTAATAAGAATGGCTCTGTCTCAATGAGCCTAAACGCGCTAAGTTGACACAGTCGATGAAGAAATCATTTAGGCCTGCTTTACGACTTGTAATCACACATAAGGCAATTTAATTAATTACACATCTCCAACACCACCCCCCCTCCCCCAACCTCGCCCTCCTTCCCTCGGTCCCGTGTAAACTGAGCCTGTGGAGCTTATCGACGGCATCAGCGCCGTCCCATCCAGATTGTAAAATGTATCAATACTGATTGTAACAGGATAATTTAGGCGACGTTTATTCGTGATCGACTTTAACAGGTTCATTAACTCTGTTTGTTTACTTTGTGTGTGTGTGTGTGAGTCCATCCACGGTCGTGCTGCGTTATTGGAAACGATTACTGTTCTTGGTTGCTGGAAAAGAAGAAGAAGAAAAATTTTGCGGCTGCGTTTTGAATTATTACACGTGTTTGGCTGTTGTTGAGAAACAGAAATATTAATGTAGTATTAATGATAGTAAAAGGGGTGGCCCCAAAAATGCGACTTTTAGATCCACATGCGATTCTACAATGGGTTTTTGCGCAGCTCTCAATTAGCTTTGTTCTATTATTAAACTCCGTTGGCTCATGAAATTTTGATAAATAAACAATGGCGCAGTTCTTTAACGTTTTTTCCAGCTATAAATAATCTGGTGTGCGACTCTTTAACGGCTCCGAGTGACCCCATGCGTGACCACACCTGCACTAGAACACTTCCTTGTTCATGTTATATTAGATAATAGACTAACAATAATCTAAATAAACACTTTTCGATTATTTAAGTAGGGCAACACAATTTATCTACATTTCTTGGAAAATTTTCAAAAAAAAAATATATATTTTTTATCTTAAGGGGATAAAAAAGCGAATGTTTGTTAAATTATTTAACATTCCTTTTGTAAATATAAAAAAAAACAACACCAAGAAAGAAAGAAAGAAAAAAAAACAAAACCAAAACAATAACATGTAAATCGATTTCTGTAGCTTCATTCAATACAAATGAGATCAATATTTATCAAGGCAGACCGTGCGTTCTATAAACATAGTCTGATTTTTTAAAAAATAATTTCATTATCATCAAACGCCGGATATACCAATAGCTGATGATGGTCTTGAATATCTTCACTCACTATCAGAGCTTTTTATTTTTAAAAAAAAAGAAGGTACCGGAACACAACATGGATATACAATTAAATTTCAAGTAGTGGTTTTATATCGAGCTTACCATACTATCGTAGGACCAGTCTATTACATAAATTATATATATATATATATATATATATATATATATATATATATATATACACACACACGTCTAGTTTAATTAATATTATCATTTATTGACAGTGATATTGCATTCGAAAAAAAAAAACGATACAAAAATCTGAAAAAGTACTAAAACCAAACATTCCAGACAGTAATATACTAATGCACAAAAGTCTACGGTAAAAAAAAAAGGTGCCGGAACGCCGTTCCTGTGAGTTCCTCCAGAAAAAAAAGCACTTCTCTCTATACTTTATAAATATATCTGTATGTTGGATGTTTTAAAAATCTTTGATGTGTACAGGCGGCCCTCGATTTTCGCACATACTTGGTTCCTGAAAGTGTGTGCGAATGTTGAATGTTCGAAAGTAGAGGGAAATTAAAAAGGAGATAACCAACTAAATTACTTTCAAAATGGCGATCATGACATTACAAAAAACGATTGCTTCTGGAACAACAAGGGCGGAGAAAGACCGGGTATAGACCGGAAATTCCGTATACCGGGTACAAGGAAACAGTCGGAAATTACTGAAAGTGCTCCACTAGCGCTTTCATGGACGATTCTAAAAAACACTATAAAAAAATAAATATTTTAAAAAAATGTTCGAAATAGCGAACTGTGCGAAAGTAGAATGTGCAAAAGTCGAGGGCCACCTGTATTAGTTTGTGAGTTGCGCAGCAGAATATCTGCTGTCAGAATATTATATGTAGGTGAGAGAGCTGTGTTGGGTCAGTTAGCGTGTTTGAATGGCATGGCGTGGGTTTGATCGTGAAAAAGGTGGAAGATCAAAGTCGTGAATGGATAGTGACCGGAGTGGCCAGTGTGACCAGTGGAGCATGGCTGTATTTGTTTGAGGAGATCGGGGGGTGGGGGGGGGTAGGAGGAAAGGTGATTGTAGGTGAACATGGAGAAGGGAGTTAACCTACAGTAAAGAGTTTATCGTATGGGACAGGTGCTAGTTCACGGGTGTAAAAGTTGGGCCGTTGGTGACTATACCATTTGTCTGGACTTTATTATTGTTTTGTCATCATTCTTTTTATAGATTTGATGGATTAAACTTATACTATTTCGTTTTTATGAATACATTGTTACTGATTGGATTTTGGAAGTGTTCGCTGTTGTGTATTAATTTGTGAATGGCGCAGCGCTGTGTTTCTATGTGCGAGATTTTCCCAAGTGGTGTGTGGTGTTCAAGAAGCAGTTGGGATGTTGATGTTACTGAATGCAGACATATTATGAGGTATTAAAGAAAGAGATAAATTAGAGGCCCAACAAAATCCTGTACACAAAATCTTAATTTATGAAACAAACCAAGAAATGAAACAAGACAAATTATAAACAAAACTCAGAGTTAGAATAATTAAACAACGTGATCAGGGCCGTATGAAGGTATCCCACAGGGGGCTCGCGTATGCGGGGGAAGGGGGGGCGTATACTCGCAGACAAATCATATTTTATTCCACTATTCCCCCAAAATATGTTTATGCTAGTTTTGTCGATAATGAGTAAAAGCATCACTTTCAAAAATCCGAAAATAACTTTTTTATTTGCCTTTTTTTGTTTTGTATTTTAGATGGATTTTACAAAACGGCGTATCCAGACTCCCAGTTTTCACCAGACATAACTCCATTGATCCTTGCTTCACAGAAAAATCAATATGAAATTGTTCAACTTTTATTACTTCGAGGAGAAAAAATCATGAAGCCTCATAAGTTTAGTTGTGCATGCCAGGTATTTCATAATCTTCTGCATTTGATTTCCCTTTTTGTTTTTGCCGATTTCATGTTTCACCAGAACTTCTAGAAAGTAATTAGCGTAATAAAATCAAATAAAGCTCTATACGTGACATAAATCTCTATACGTGACATAAATCTCTATACGTGACATAAATCTCTATACGTGACATAAATCTCTATACGTGACATAAATCTCTATACGTGACATAAATCTCTATACGTGACATAAATCTCTATACGTGACATAAAGCTCTATACGTGACATAAAACTCTATACGTGACATATTTTACTTTTGTAAGATAAAAAAAATGTAAAATAATTGAAAGGTGTTCACTGGAAGGAAAAATAAAAGTTCAATATGACTTGAAACCTCTTAGAAAGTCACAGATTATGAAACATATACACACAACTATTAATAACTTCCGTCATTATCTTTTTGTGTTTCTTTGTAGCTTAATCAGGGTTTCTAAGATTACATTTTAAAAATGTTAATGAACCCAGTCCTTTTTTTTAATGCACATTTTAATTTATAAATGTATACATACTATTTTTTTTACATTCGTTTTATTCTAAATAAGAAGATATATATATCGTTATCAAAAGGAATGCAGAAACAGAATGAAGTTTGACCAGCTTCGTCTGGCCAAGTACAGACTGAATGCTTACAGAGGACTTGCCAGCGAGGCCTACATTTCATTGTCCAGTAAGGATCCCATTTTGACCGCCTTTGAACTGGCAGCTGAACTTAGGAGGCTGTCAAGAGAAGAAAAACATTTTAAGGCAAGATTACGTCACTTCCGTTGTCAACCAAATCAATAAAATATATACATTCAGTTTTAAACTAACGATCTTTTCATTAGAATACAATACAGGAGAATTCATCAATATTCAATGTGATTCAACTCAAAAAAAAAAAAACACACATACACAGAAATAAAAAAAATGTATGTACTTTTTTTTGTTTCATAAATTTGTAAACATGTTCAAAAATTATTTTTCTCTAAAATTAATCTATTTATATAGAGTGAGTACCGAGAGCTGGCTGACCAGCTGAGTGACTATGTGGTCAAACTACTGGACAGAATCAGAACACAGAAAGAACTTGAACTTGTGCTCAACAAAACTGGCAAGCCTCATCAGGAGAAATTTGACAGTTTGGCCAGATTTAAGTTGGCCTTGAACTACAAAGAGAAAAGGGTGATCTCTTAAATTTTGCATTGGCTGTTGTTGTTTTTATAAACATCGTAAGCATAACAAAGTAAAGGTCACATGAGGTCAAGGTCTCATACATGTTCATTCCAATGATCAGTCTCATTGTGGTGATATTTAACCTTTGACCTCACCGTCTTAAATGTCTGTAGAGCTTTCTGAATCTGAGATTGTCTTGAATTTTCATTTATAGAAACATACAAGACAGACAACAGACAGACAGCAGAAAAGTCTGTAGCTAATAAGCATGAAATAGATATAACATTTTTAAAAATAACAGACAGTGCAGGCAAAATAACATAAAATTAACTAAATAATACAGATAATACAGATAAAACAAATAATACTAATATTTGTGTATACAAGATTATACTTCTTTAAAACAATGAACGAAAAATTAAATCAGACCTACGGTGTTGTTCAGCCAAATAGGTTAACAACTTGAGACAGATATGAAAACTAGAACTGACAATATTGACAGACAAAAAAGAAACGACAATTAACTGTGTAAGTGCAGACTGATAAACTAAACGAACATAACAAGCGTAATAGAACAAAATCTTGGATTCAATGTTGCCATTATAAATCAAAGGTGTTGAATGTAAACGCGCTGGTGCTAATCAAAGTTCTTGCTTACACCTATTAGCCACATTGTTCCCTACACATTTAACTAGAATGATACAATGCTTCTTTCAGTTTATAGCTCATCCCAGCTGCCAACTACTATAAAACAATGTTTCTTTCAGTTTATAGCTCATCCCAGCTGCCAACAACGAGTAGTTCGGATCTGGTACAACGGAATGGGGAAACTAGAACGCGCCAACTGGCCCAAACGTTTGATCATCATCTCACTTTTTCTCTGTGCTTACCCATTCCTGATTTTCCTTCATATATTATTCCCAAATACAAAGGTAAGACGATTCTTCACTTTTCTAGGGAGGGGGGGGGGTCATTAACATTTTGGATAACGCAAAAAAATAAAAAAATAATATAGATTGTCACCTTTCCCATTATAATATTATATTATTATTAATATTATATTACAAAATTAAGATCCCTCTACCTCTAATTATATACTATAGGCTTCTTCCACTCACATATCTTTGATAAAAATTTACGATTTTAATAAAGTAATTTTTATTGTTGATCTGCTATGGATAACGAAAGTCAACAGCCGGTGGTTCCTAACCTTTTTTCGCGACTGTACCACCAAAAGGGTGCGATAGTATATCCGCCGCGTGCCCCTCTCATGTAAGTTTGCAAAAAAAAAAAATGGTGGCTTATTTTCATGATATCTTTCTAATACGATGCTTTGGCGTGTGGTTCGGTGGTGAGATTCAACGCAGCGAATTGGCGAACTTTTTTTTCAAAACTCTTGGTTGTTTTAAACGAAAATTATATGTTGCTGCGTGCCCCCTGTATAATCTTTCCCAGTACCCCATGGCAGGCCCGTAGCCAGGTCAAAGTAAGCAGGGGGGCACCAATACCCAGCAAGGGGGCAGTTTTTCTCATTTTAGTTACTTTTTCTTTATTTTTACCTCTTTTTCTTTTTTAAGCGGGGGTGGGGGCACTCCACATCTAGCGGGGGGGGGGGGGCACGCCCCCCCCAGTGCCCCCCCTTGGCTACGGGGCTGCCCCATGGGGGACGCGTACAACTGGTTGGGAACCTCTGCTCAATGCAATGAATTATAAATTTGGTAAAAAAAAAAACACAACCTTATGCAATATTTAACAAGTGAAAGGTACATTAGCTTCATTTTGTGTCTGAATTTTTAATTATTACTTTTTTTTGTATTGTCTTTGATAGAAATACATGGCTGTGATTCTAATAGGTAAATTAAGCTACAAGAACTAAAAGCGAACTTTAAACGAATAGAGCGTTTTGGTAAATAAAAACACATTTTAAACCAGGCTAATGAAATTCTTTCTAGTAAACTTCTTGTAGGGGAAATATCAATGCGCACATTATAATTATAATACGCGTTGGTCAAAGTATGACCAATTGTACAAATGACTTTTGAACACTAAGAAACAAACAAAAATTAAATCAACATATGAATCGCGTGTACTTTTTAATCCCTTGTATGTGTCTAAGATATGATTGATTAACCAGAGATTGTATGCTTGGTACTTATTTTGTTAGTTGCCTGTATTCGATCTTTTAAAGTTCTTGTACTCATATTTGCGCCCTGGGTACTCTATTCATGGGCTTAATAGAATTTTGTTTTAAAATTTTGATATTTGTACTCGTACCGTCGGTACTAGGAGCATCTCTGCTACGATCAGTACTAGGAGCATCTCTGCTACGATCAGTACTAGGAGCATCTCTGCTACGATCAGTGCTAGGAGCATCTCTGCTACGATCAGTGCTAGGAGCATCTCTGCTACGATCAGTGCTAGGAGCATCTCTGCTACGATCATATCTAGGAGCATCTCTGCTACGATCAGTGCTAGGAGCATCTCTGCTACGATCAGTGCTAGGAGCATCTCTGCTACGATCAGTGCTAGGAGCATCTCTGCTACGATCATAGCTAGGAGCATCTCTGCTACGATCAGTGCTAGGAGCATCTCTGCTACGATCATAGCTAGGAGCATCTCTGCTACGATCATAGCTAGGAGCATCTCTGCTACGATCAGTGCTAGGAGCATCTCTGCTACGATCAGTGCTAGGAGCATCTCTGCTACGATCAGTGCTAGGAGCATCTCTGCTACGATCAGTGCTAGGAGCATCTCTGCTACGATCAGTGCTAGGAGCATCTCTGCTACGATCAGTAGCATCTCTGCTAGTAACCGCTAATAGACGGCTAGTGTAGTGTTCTTTTTTTTATAGTATACAATGCAAGGACTTTTTGAGACTTAAGTAGGTGACTAGCACTATGTCCAACCACTTCTACTACTACCCCCCTCCACTTAATGCCAGGTACGAACTATAAGCTAGTCGGACGGTTACTTTCACAATGACTTGAAATAACCGGGAGGGGGGTGCATGGGGGGAGGGGTGAGAAGGTCTCGCAGTGTTGGACTCTGGTATGTCTAATGATGCGTGCAATTTACTCATATTCACAGGGCGCAAAAGTTCTTCAATTTCCTGTTGTCAAGTTTTTATGCAACGCCATTTCTTTCTTGGCGTTTCTGCTCCTCATTGTGGTCTCCACCATCGAATCTTCTAGAACTGTCAGCAAATACAGAACTCTCCAGTCAGAGTACCCAGACAAACACCAGGTGTAAGCTGCTCACTCATTTCTAATTATCAGTAGCCTACATAATGTAATTATAGATTAACAGTTATAATATGCATGTTGCATACAGTGACCGAGTACTTCTGAAGGGTAACAAACATATCAATTAATTTGGTACAAACTTGGACAAATCTGGGGTGCCAAGACCCAGCAAACAAATTTTTTTCTCGAAAATTCGTTGATTGGCATGCTTTTGTATAAGGCCAAAAATGTACATTTACATTGGTGTAAGTGACATTCTGTCCCATGTTAATCAGGAAAGAAAGTAACAGTAAAAAAAAAGAGATCAAGAAGTATTTAGAGAGTAATGTATGGGTAAAAAGAGTTTAAGACGTGTTTAGAGAGTAAGGTATGAGTAAAAAGAGTTCAAGACGTGTTTAGAGGGTAATGTATGAGTAAAAAAAGAGATCAAGACTTGTTTAGAGAGTAATGTATGAGTAAAAAAAGAGATCAATAACGTGTTTAGAGGGTAATGTATGAGTAAAAAAAGAGATCAATACTTGTTTAGAGAGTAATGTATGAGTAAAAAAAGAGATCAATAACGTGTTTAGAGGGTAATGTATGAGTAAAAAAAAGAGATCAATAACGTGTTTAGAGGGTAATGTATGAGTAAAAAAAGAGATCAAGACTTGTTTAGAGAGTAATGTATGAGTAAAAAAAAGAGATCAATAACGTGTTTAGAGGGTAATGTATGAGTAAAAAAAAGAGATCAATAACGTGTTTAGAGGGTAATGTATGAGTAAAAAAAGAGATCAAGACTTGTTTAGAGAGTAATGTATGAGTAAAAAAAGTGATCAATAACGTGTTTAGAGGGTAATGTATGAGTAAAAAAAGAGATCAATACTTGTTTAGAGAGTAATGTATGAGTAAAAAAAGAGATCAATAACGTGTTTAGAGGGTAATGTATGAGTAAAAAAGAGATCAAGACTTGTTTAGAGAGTAATGTATGAGTAAAAAAAGAGATCAATAACGTGTTTAGAGGGTAATGTATGAGTAAAAAAGAGATCAAGACGTGTTTAGAGAGTAATGAACGTTACAGGCCGGGAAATTTCTTTAACCTCTCGCAGACTACGGGTGGGGAAGCGAAACGGGTACCGGTTAAAAGGGAAAGTCTGATCCTCGTCTGTACATGTATGTAACATGTCAACTTTTGTGAGTATAGTATAGTAGATGATTTAGTATACAATAATACATATAGGCCTACTTATTTTCCGCATTAGGTACACGTTGTTTCGTAATGAGACAAACCTCACTATATACGGAGATGACTTTCCATTGAGACCAAGTTTTCCCACGGTGACGGAAATCTTACTGAGTTTATGGATCATTGGTAAATAATGTTTACATTCTATTTCATTTTTTTTTTGTGTGTGTTAATTTTACTTTTATAACAGAAAATGCATTTTTTACTCTTTCATCTCCAGTTTCTATTACGTCATTTATTTTCTAATTTTAATTTTAATATCTCAAATAAAAAGCGGTCGCGTGATATTGGGCTTAGTAAAATCACTGCAGGTTTCTTACGACTCTTTAAGACTCAACAGAAAGTGGGTTGGGAGAGCATGGGCCACCAAAATCTGACCAATCACATACGACCAAGTCTGCATATAAGTCGTGAGCTTTTTAAATATCCTTTGAACAATTGCTCTCAAACTTTTCTTATTCGAGAGCCACTAAGAATTATTTTTTTTTTGCTTCTCGCTGCCCAACTATAAAGAAATGTTTTTCAATCAATTCTGTATAACTATACAGTGTACATCCTCCATTAAGTAATTATTAAAGTTTGTGGCGAGTCAGTCCCTATCGGCTCGCAACTCACTTGTGTGTAGAACCATGATGTGAGAATCACTTAATTTTGTTTAAATTTTTATAATATATATATATATAATCTTCAGTCAATAAAGTTCTATTGAAATTGTCAATGATTCCACATAATATTTTTAAATTTAAGTACACAATAGTACTATGATTCCGTTTGTATGGTAAAAACTTGGCGATGAATATATCAACATTAATTAAATTATACAAGTTACCATCTCAATATTTAAATGTATAATTTAATTTGTTTTTATAACAATTGGTGATTATTACATTAATCATGATGATTTGAAATGTTCAGGTATGCTGTTTCAAGAATGTAGCCAGTTGTTTCACAATGGTCTAATGGAACATCTCATGGACTTCTTTAATCTCCTCGACGTCCTACTCATCACTGCGTACATCGCTACATTCACGCTCAGATTCTGGGCAATGTATAAGGTAAATAGGACATCAGTGGCACCGCTAACAACCTGTTTGAGCTTGGTTGGGCGGGTGGGAGGGGTGGGGGTTCTTCTCAATTATAAACCGCATGACGTTTCCTTTAAACGATTTACCACCCACACCCCAACCAGCTTAGCGATATTTATGTTGACTTGACTTCTAAATATTTCAATAACAAGTATTACGTAGAACAGGTGCACAGAGTGATTTTGGGTATTTCTAAGAGTGATTTTGTTTATTTCGAAGAGTGATTTTGTTTATTTCTAAGTGATTTTATCTTAAAAAAGTGTAAATGCAATTTTTTCATATATTAAATTTAATAAGTGTATACTACTCCAGGAACATGAATTATTCTTGTCACCTATTTTGAAAACATCTATACATTTTGAGTGTAGGACAAAACCGCCAGCGGAAAAAAAACCATAGACGTAGATTAAGATCGAATTTTAGTTTCGATATTTTTGAACTCCGATACGACCATCATGACTTGGGACAAAGCGAAATGTCTGCAGATTTGTGAGATCATGTCTGTCAAGACATGGAGTATCAATAGGCGTGGTCTTATGTTGTTTGTTTTACTTAAATAAAGGATCGTCAGTGGTTCTTAAGCTGTTTGTTTCACCTTCTGCTATAAAATGTGTGTCTGGCGCGATAACTGAAAGGTATAATAAGATACGGTCAGTCTTGACCTTGAGCTAAAACTGTTGATTTTGTTTGTTTTACCCGGTAAAGATAACCTGCCTGTTTATGTAAAGCTGACAAGTGATTGAATTTTGACCACTGTGGCTCAAGGGACTGATGCAGCTTATTGAAGGTTCTTTGACCAAAAAAAAAAAGATCCACTTAAAAAGACGTATTTTTTAAATTTTATTTTCAACATCCATGTGATATATAGCATTTAATAATAAAAAGTGGGGTTTTGTCCGCTGGAAGATTCATTCGCTGGTAGTTTCGTCCCCTGTGGGTTTTGTGCGCTGGTGGGGGGGGGGGGGGTTGGTGCGTTATGTATTTGTCCGCTGGATGTTTCGTCCGCTGGAAATTTCGTCCGCTGAGGTTTCGTCCGCTGGGGGTTATGCCCGGATACCATAGATATGACCAACACTGGTATATTAGCTATATTTTGATATCAAAACAAACATTGGGTGGAATCTGTAGCCCTATATAACAGCCAAATTATTAAAAAAAAAACACGCTAGCTTAACCCATATCTTTTTTCGCTTCATACAGTAAAAGTGAAGTTCCCTAAAACCGTTAAGGGCCAACGTGTAAGATGAAAAGTTTCTGTGGTCATGGCCCAATATGGCTTCATGTGGCTAGCACCACACCAAAATGTTTCAGACATTGACCGTAGCACACTCACACACTCACACACACACACACACACATAAAATATATATGTGGGCTAGACTGGTCTGACTTAAACGCCTCAATTGCGACGGACAGCCCCAGCTATTAATATCACAATGTCAGGCAGTGTTTACTTGGCTTAGGACTTAATGCATGACTGAGCCGTGTCAAACATGTATTGGAGGGAGAAAGCTGATTGGTCTGGGTTGGTTTGATGACCAAGGATTCCTAGGCGCGTGTAACATCAAGTGGTTCAATCAGGTCAATAGAAGTTGAATTGTGTAATTCGGAAAGCTACTTCGAGAGATTAATATTTTCATTTCCGGAAATGTTGTTAATAATGCCGTATATTGTATTAATTATTTCTACCTTTTTGTGTGTTATCGTTTTATGAGTTAATTTGTAACTTCTGAGAATACAAAATATATCCATGGCAGGATGTCAACCAATAGCATCGCTTGTTCCTAAATTGGAACCCGATCTACTGTGACGATATTTTTTTTCGGTGTGCAGACTTGTTGCCAAAATATGTGTGCAATCTGAGTGCGAAAGTGTTACCAATCAGTTACCGCACTGTGTGTGCATATATAGACCTACTTCATTATGGAGGGCAGTGTTGATATCTGTTTACCATTAGTAGGGGAACATACGGTTTGTAAAATGGCGATCGAGCGAGTGTATATTTCCAAAAGTGTTATATCTCCAAAAGTGTGTGTATATTTCCAAACAGTGTGTGTATATTTCCAAAAAGTGTTTGCATATCTCCACAGTTCCACGAAGCGCTGGCTTTCCTGTCTTATGAAGAAAATATTATCAACGAGAGAAAAATGTTAGAAAGTTTTTATTGGTTGAATACAGGTAAGCTCGTTACTATCCATCATGAACTAAATTAAAGAAATTTTTGTTTTGTTTTGGGAGAAATTAGCTAGGTTACAAATAGCACATTGTCATGAAAACATTTTTTTCCCGAATGTACTAGATCGATCGTTCTGGAGCCCCACAGATCCAATCAATCTCATCGAAGGGTCATTCGCTATTGCCAATATTTTAAGTGTTGGGCGAATTGCTTATCTCTTGCCAGCCAATGAAATCCTTGGACCACTGCAAATTTCACTAGGCCGGATGGTTAAGGTAAATACATAGAAATGACGTATCTTTTACAAATGCACACAAACACATACACACAAACACATACACCAAACTCACAAACACACACAAACATACACGCACACACCACTCAAACACAGTATACACCACACACACCACACAATACACGCACACAAACACACACACACACACACACACACACATATATATATATATATATACAACAGACTATTGCAACTGTTACTATATATGGGGCCCGTAACCTGTGTGCCCCACTCTCCTCAACCCCCTACACCAATTAAAATAATACATGTACTAAGCCAGCCTAGTCATTTTATATCAGATTACAGGTGCACCACGTCAAACCTTACGGGTTTGTCATTTGGTTAGTGGAGCCCTTTCCTCTGGTTAATGGTGCCCCCTTCCTCTGCCTAATGGTGCACCCTTCCTCTATTAACGGTACAATTGGAGAATTTTACTGTTTATACTTTTATATATCTATATCTATATATATATGTCTATATCTATATATATATATATATATATATATATATATATATATATACTCCCCCGTGTATTAAAGGAGTTTGCCCAATAAGTTAACTGTGGCCCCTCTCTTCCTTAATAATAATAAAAAATACAAATAATAGATTTAAAAAAATGAAACCCTCCCCCCCTTACCCCCCGAATGGATGTTGTCCTGCAATAAAGGTAATTTTCATTTTAATTGGATTCATCTTAAAAGTTTGGAAATTTCATTTTTTTTTCGTTAGTAATTAACATTAAAAAACAATTATTACGGCGAAATCTGAATTTTTCTTTTTTTAAACTTGGAATTTTTTTGTTGCATTATCTCTTATGATCTGTGTATCTGTATGGATAATTTTTTTCTCTATTATTTACAAGATATTTCATTTTTAAATTGTATAAAAAAAAATCATAAAAATATCCGCATTGTCCGAAAAACAAAAATAACCTGACTATTGCTCATAGCCTACTAGATGACGCTATTCAACTAGTTGAAGATTTCAAAAAATTAACTAAGGCCTATCTCTGGGTAAAGGTTTCGCAAGCTACAGCTAGTTATATTATATTTGAAATAATGACGTACTAAATACGATATTTATGGATATGGATAAAAAATATACGTTCGGAAAACAATGGTCACGATATTAAGGCAATGTTATTCAAAAATGTATTAATTTCGTAAGTTATATTTAAATTTTTGTTTTCAGGATATCACAAAGTTTGGGGTGTTATTCGCGGTTGTCATATTTGCCTTCATGGTTGGTCTCCACAATCTCTATTGGTACTACGATGAACGAGACGCCATTGAAATCCAGTTTCCAGGGAGACCGATTGTAGACAATGTAAACGCTCAGGATAACTTTGGCGGGTAGATATACTTTTACATGAGTTTCGTATGGCAGTTATTTATTAAACAGACTATTGCAACTATTACTATAAAATTAATCTTAATCTATGCAGAGCCGCCACCAGAAAATATGGGGCCCGTAAGCCTCTGACCTGTGGGCCCCACTCTCCACAACCCCCTACACCAATTAAAATAATACTAAGCAAGCCAAGTCATTTAATATCAGATTACAGGTGCACCACGTCAAAACTTGAGGGTTTGTCATTTGGTTAATGGTGCACCTTTCCTCTGGCTAATGGCGCCCCCTTCCTCTGATTAATGGTGCACCTTTCCTCTGGTTAATGGCGCCCCCTTCCTCTGATTAATGGTGCACCTTTCCTCTGGTTAATGGCGCCCCCTTCCTCTGATTAATGGTGCACCTTTCCTCTGGCTAATGGCGCCCCCTTTCTCTGATTAATGGTGCACCTTTCCTCTGGCTAATGGCGCCCCCTTCCTCTGGCTAATGGCGCCCCCTTCCTCTGGCTAATGGCGCCCCCTTCCTCTGGCTAATGGCGCCCCCTTCCACTGATTAATGGTGCACCCTTCCTCTATTAACGGTACTATTTAAGCATTTTACTGTTGATACTTTTTTTAATTTTGATACCTACATACATGTATATATATACACATTAAGGGGCCGTCCATAAAGTACGTCACGCTCCAAGGGGGGGGGGGAGGGGGTATAAGAAAGTGTGACAGTTTGTGACAGGGGGGAGGGGGGGTCAGGCCAAGTGTGACGTCACATTTTTAATATATTTTTAATTTTATTTCTAATTTAATTTTTTTTATTTTTTTAGTAAAACTTAAAAGTTTTAAAAATAATTTTCAAAAAAAAATTGTGAAACACTTGAATTAGTTTTATGTCAAAATAGCATGAAATGCATATCTTTTCAATGTGTTGTTCACAGTTCCTCATGCTAGTTTGGACCGCTAATAAACTGTTGCGAAGCCTTGTTTTATCAGTAGCCTTACGGAAGTGTTATTATTTCTTTTTTGTCTGCTGCATAATTATATCACTGATAAAGAAATTTGGAATTTATATTATAATACAAAAAAATTACCGTAATTGAAGTTGCAATCCATCACTTCCTTAAAATAATATTGATGTCTTATTCCTTGCAACCAGTGCACCAGGAAGAAGTGCTTATAATCGCGTGGAACATCGAATGGCTCCATTTAGCAGTGAACTGTCTGGTGTCATATTGCCAAATGAACATTATGGCAGTCACTTTGATTCGCAGGGCAGAACAATAAATGAGGATTTGGAAAGAACAAACTTCAAGTTTGCAGGTGAAACTTTAGCTGAAATCTGGTCGCATGTGATTGTTGACCAATTTCCAACAGTTGCAGAATATATCAACCCTGAGAAATCTGAATTGGATGCAGCAGGACTGATGTCGAAGGATAAGAATGGTTTGACCATCATGTTCGCACCAGCCAATACTTCACTCAAATTGTGAAATGTCAGGACATAAAATGTTGCAACAAAGTACGGAGCTCATTTTTCAACGTTTTACCTTCGAGATGATTTCCTCCTCCAAATCCAATCCCAATCAACCAAACAACTGATGGACTCAGAGCTTCAGAAAGAGCAGATGCAGATGCACATACATTTCCTTCATTGTTTGTTTGTGGCACAAACTCTCAAATTTGATGACATTATGCCAAGACCAACAGGAGTTTTTAAAGTGCAACCATATGATCTTTATTGTCCATCTTTGCAGACCAGCATACATAATCGAATTTGCAAAGTGTGTCACTTATACTTTGCCTCACAAACAATGTTGAAGAAACATACAGGATAACACAGAGCTCGGGCGCAGGAGAATGTAAAAAAGTAAAGTTTCCTTAGCCCTAAAGGGCCATCGGGGCAAATGAAGTGTAAAATTCATCTGTTTCTATAACCTAGGCATATGAAGGGATTGTGTAGTATGCACTACGCCCAGCCGCCTTTACTCCCCCAACATAAAGTCAGGTACCCATTTAAAGCTGGGTGGACTTGGGAACTTTCACCACTCGACCACCCGTTCCCTAGGAGAATGTGCCAACCCCAAATCTTCCAGAATCAACTCAGATAAAACGCATTTGTCCTTTGAGAATCGCTGCTAGAAGGCAAAGAGAACTAATCTACTTCTTATCCTGTGTCAATAGAATGCATAATCGGAAGATTATCTCAAAGTTCACCTCACCCATTGTAAATGAATAGGTAGCAGATAAATGATGTTTATTATATAATTGTCAATCTAATTTTTGCAATTTTTTTTCAAATTCAATTGATTGAGTTACTCTTTCAAGTTCAAAGAATAACTGAGACAACTGTTGACAATTAGTTATTCTACTATTAAACTCATTTAATAATCTGATAGTTCTTTTAATATTTATATTTTAAGGTAGTTTAATAGTGAAGTGCGATTTAAGTTTTCGATTAAATTTTAATTAGTTCTTAGTTAAAAAAAAAATTTTGAAAGTGTGACGTACTTTGGGGGGGGGGGTCCCGAGATTTGTGACACTTTGTGACAGGGGGGGAGGGTGGTGTCAAAAATCGTCAAAAATAGCGTGACGTACTTTATGAACGGCCCCTAACAGAGTTGTTCTTAAATCATTTTAGCCTGTGGTTATAGACAAATGCTCAGTTCTGTCTTCCTTATAATCGATAAATTAAAATCCCTGAATGAGATGCCCTATGCAGTCAACTGGTTTGTCATTCTGTAACAAGGGTTCAGCACACACAAAGTGTTTTGAAAAAGAAAAAAAAAAATTTAACGAGGGTTGTTATGGGCACTTGACGCGTTGGGCTTATTTATAATTTTAATAACTGGCGGGTGGAGGCAACCAGCAGAGGCGTACCTCGGGTGGGGAGGGTGGTCAAAATTCGAAGAGGGCCCCCATAATTTTTTTACATTAAATATTAAGTACATTAACTCGTGTCATGGTGTCGAATGTTGAAATGCAGGGGCCCCCAAAGAGGCTAAGCCCCCAAGGGCCCCCCAAATCCCTAGTTCGGCAATGGGCCAACCAGTAAACTTCAGGTAAGAAACATAATACCACGATGATATTAGAAAAGTAAAAAAAGAGTATTTGTAAAGACCACGGAATAGCATTGTAAATAATATGTTGTGAAAAACTTCAACTTTACATTCAACTCCGCAGTGTCATGGCTTCCTTTCGAACTGTCTTCTGGGCTATGTTTGGGCGGGGTGAGCCGAATGCTGTCCTGCTCGGAGACTACAACAACACATTCACTTCTGATATAGGCTACTGCATCTACGGCGCATACAACGTTGTTATGGTTACCGTACTGATGAACATGCTCATTGCCATGATGACTAGATCGTTTGATTTGATTGCGGTAAGCTGTTGTTTTTAGTCTAACCCAGGGGTTGTTTTTGATATATATGTCATATCACAATTAAAAAGAGTTGCAGGCCCGACGTAACAACATTAATGGACCAAAGAAAACCAGTGCTCTTAGACCCGTACAATAACCAATCAAAATAATGACATTGCATGTGGGTTCTTTGGGGGCCGTTTGCATTATAAAAATGAAGTTCCCTTAGCTCTCAAGAGCCATCTGAGCAGGTGATGAGTAGAATTCGTCTGTTTCTGTAACCTCAGCATATAAAGCGATAGTGTGGTTAGCACAACGCCCAGCCTCCTTTAAGTCACACACAGGTACCCATTTAGAATTGGGTGATTTATTTGTAAAGGGAAGTAATCGTTGTCAAAAAAAAATGAAAAAGGCAACACAGTTGTAACCGTTGGGAGTTGTTTTTTTTTTCTGAGAGTCCTTAGTCTTTTCCCGTCTTTCCCATAGCAATTTAAGGTTTCGTTTCATGAACATTTAGATTGTGTGACGTTTATTACCTTGTTATGCAATACCTTTGTGGCCACCGGTCTTGTAAACGTTCACATCTTTGAAACTTTGATGGATAATACTTTTTCAATGTTAATAAGTAGCCCAAACAATGTATATGCTATATACCTTTGTTCAGGCCCGTAGCGTGCTGGAGGGGGGGGCATGGGCCCCCCCAACGTTTTGTCTGGCCCCCTCTGCTTATTTGCTCTACTTAGTAAAATGTATTACCTGGCCCCTGCTGTAGAATGCCTGGCCCCTGCTGTAGAATTTTCACGCTACGGGGCTGCCTTTGTTGCAACCTCTTGGACATTTGTCTTTGTTAGTTCATTCTATGTGATAGTGTCTTACAGCTTTGTCTTTATTGTTTCAGCTGGCCCAAATTATACCTTGAAACGTCAGACATGCTCTTACTACTTGTAATATTGTATTATTGTATAGTTTAGTGGGCGTGTGTGACAAGACCACACAGTGACTTTAACAATACTTGTTATTTGTTGTTTAGAGACCATGAAGCACAACATGTTGAGAGAACAATAGATAGCGCATCACAATATTTTCACTGCTATGTAAAATTATTTCCTGAGCCATTCGAACTATGTGGCCACACTGGTAGATTGGTTCCCTGTCAGTACTGTGTAATGTTTAAACTTTGATATATGATTATCATAATCACCAAGTTTTAACCTGATAACACGCATAATAAAACATGGTAATTATGATGATTATTCTCAATTCAAATGGACCTAGATAGTTGGGACAACCTAAGCCCCAAACTATACGATGTCTCTTCATAGGGCCCCAAATACTAGAGATGTTGCAGTGATTACCAGGCAAATACAACTACCCAAAGTGCAAGTACGATTACAAGTACACACTTTTAAAATTCCAAGTAAGAGTACATCTACAAAGTGCCCAATGTGCAAGTATGAGTGCATCTACCCAAGGTGCAAGTATGAGTAAAAATACTCCCAAAATGTACTCGAAAAGTACTCATTTGGTAAAACAAGTACCACGTACTTCATCTCTGACAAATAAATACTTAAAAAAATGACTCAGTGTCCTACTATTAGGCTTCATTAATTTAGTTTGACTTGCTTACTTACACATTCAAACTTTTTAATAACCCTCAGTGTTGGGGTTAACTGAACCATGAACTGAACTGTCTCTTTATGTTCTTTTTGCAGGAAGATTCAGACAGAGAGTGGAAATTTTCCCGCAGTTTGTTGTACATGGACTATATAAGTCACGGTGGAACTTTACCTGCACCTCTGAACATCATTGGCGCCCCTAAGACGTTTTTTAAATTTGTATTCTGTGGCTGTTGTTGCTGTGGAGAGAAACATTCTGATGCTAGTGGTAAGTCTGGTGCTAAAGATAAGCAGCAAGACACAATCGGTGTGTGACTTTTTGTATAGTAGATTTCACTAATTATTATATAAATTCAGTTCACATCAAAGATAGAGATGCATTAATTCACGTAAATATTCACACAAAACGCATACATTTAGACCCACCAATAGTTGCATACATGGCTGGCATGTTGGGGCATGTAGAGCGTGCAACACAAAAGATGCCCCACATAAAAAGGGGCCCTAAACATTTTTCATAATTTATATTCACTTAACCTAAAACAACAGCCTGTTAATTATAATTCATGGGGTCTCCAAATTTTATATGGGCCTCCGAATGTCCATATGCTGACATTTAGATGCTTATTTTCTTGGCGCACCAGATGAAATGTGCGCATAAATAAACATTAATTAATGTATAATTGACCACTAAAGTTGACATTAAATACATTCATTAACAAAGAAACACCAGAGGTACACATAAACTATTGAGCACATAAATAGTTCCCATTCACATGATTCACAGGCATTAAAGCAAATACACATTCAAGATAGTTGTAGATCCATATATGACTGATATACTTTAATTTGAAAATACACAAGTTCAATACATGACAAACACATACACATATTTTTAACAAATACACTCTGTTACAATGAAGTACAGACATAATATTTCATAGAGATATATGCACTTACAGATATGAGCCTTCTATACTTTAGTGTAATAACCTCTAATTTACCGATAATTATTTCTGACTGAAGCTAACATGCCAAAGTGATTTAAATCAGCATGTCTTAACTCTAAGAGACATAGACAATACTATTAGGCCTACAAAAATAGTGTTAAGATTTATTGTTCATTTGTACAAATTGATCCAAATGGATTAGTCCCAATGGACAAAGTTTCAATGGCAAAAAAATAAATAAAACTAGTATTTATGAATCAAGTAGCTTTATTTTTCTTTTAAGTAAATGTTTATTTATAGATCAGGAGGATGATGGGGAAGATGAGTCACCAATGTATGCAGCCAACAATGGACCAATGCATAATGGCAGAGGTGGGAATCGACCACATGCTGGGAAACTGTCATCTCTGGATGGAACTAAAGGGGTATATATGATTATTGCATGGTGACTAAATAAAAGAAAATATGAATGAAATAGTTACTTATAAATTATCTTTTCCAAACTGAGAAAATAAGTTATTTTAAACAAAAGTCAGGTTTCCAGTGGATTAGAAAAGATTCCATTCATTACAAATAATTATTATATTTTTTTTCTTAAATTTATTACATGAATGAACAAGTAAAGTAAAATTTCCTTAGCCCTAATGGGGCATCTGGGCAAATGAAGTGTAGAATTCATCTGTTTCTATAACCTTGGCATTTTGTGGTTAGCTAAACGTCCAGACACATTTACTTCCCCACTTAGTCAGATACCCATTTAACACTGGGTGAACTTGTGGACACCTGCAAATGGTTTGCACTGAGGATCCAACTCAGGACTTTCAAGTTGACAGTCAAGTATCTACTCGACTCAGCCATCCGTCCCAACATGAACAAGGCTTTACTTTAAAATTTGTTGTTTAAAATTTTGTCTTAAGTTTTATAATCCATCAATGACCATACCATGTTACAGTTTATGAATATTCTCTTACTAATCAAAAAGTTTTTTCTCCAATGTAGTTTCATCATAGAAAAGATGTAATGGGACTTGCAGAATCAAATGGCAGAGTAAATGAAGCATTTGAAGATACACCTACAAAGCCTAAAAGAAGGAATCTAGCAACAATGGTTGCTGTTGAAGAAGTGGAAGAAAAATTGACATATCAAGTAAATAGTTTGTCTTGAAATATTCAAAATACTTATTTTATTTATTTCATACACGAATTAGTAAAAAAAACAGCAGAAGGCGACATGAAAGTATAAACTGGTCCTATCAAATTCTGTATTTTCTTGTCAACATGAGAGAAAATATAAGATTGTTTCACTTTTTCAATGATATGAGCTTCAGCATAGAATTTTTTAATATTATGCTTATTATTAAACAAAAAACAATATCACCTGCAGGAATACTTTTTTTTTTTTAAATTAACCAAGATCTATCTCTATAATAAATGCATAATATATGACTTTCTAATTCTGGTCTGTAACTTTCAGCAAACAATGCAAAGAATAGTTCAAAGATATATTTTTGATATTCAAAGAGAGGCTGAAGTTACAGAAGGTGAGCTTTGAATTTGATCTTTTTAACTCAGTCTAAAAATGTATTTTTAATTAGGGCTGTAGTTCAAAATATGTTTTTTTTATTATTCCTTACAAGTAATTATGCTTTCACATTTTAAAGATGACTTTGATGAAATTAAACAAGACTTGTCAAGCTTTAGATATGATCTCCTCAATCAAATGGCAAATAAAAATATTGTTGAAGAGGAGCTTAAAAACCAGATGGCTGAAATAATGGGACAGATACAAGTAAGAGCAATATGATAGCACCAAATATATGAGCTGACCTATAGCGGTTATATAAAATGTCAATAAATTTTATATACAGTTATACAAATAAAATTTAATTTTTTACTGGCGATATTCTCTTTTTACATTTATAAAATGTTTTAAAATTGAAATTATTAAACAAAATATATTACCAAAAAAAATGAGCATAAACTTTGTAAAACGAATCATAGACTTACACAAAAAATAAACACAATTAGAAATTTTACAATGATTTTTTTTTTATTTGAATATGTAATGAAATTGTGTCCTCTCCACTATTACATCATGTATATTAATTGTTTCTGTTATAGACCCTCAAAGAAGGACTGTTAGAAAAACATGAACATGATTCATCTGGAAATGGACAGAAAAGACCAGGAAAAATATTTGATAAAAAACCTGACAGTGGTAAAGGGAAATTAACAGATCTTGATATTCCGTTAAGCATTTTATCTGAGACACCACCAATAAGTGAGGACCCAGAATTAGTAGAAGCGTTAAATGATGATGCAGAGGACAACTAAAAAACTTAAATGAATATTATTTCCTTTTATTTTTTTTATACTTTTAGATACCAGAAAGTGGTTAATATGTATATGTCTTCTTATTTCCACAGAGTTATTGTTCAAATATTTTAATTTTAGAAATTTGATTCAAAATTTTCTGAAAATATTTTTTTTCACTAGTTTAATTTTACATAACATTTTTTTTTATTAAAATTGAAAGAGTGCCTTTATTAATAACTAAAAACAATTTTCTGAATTGTAATGTTTCACAAACATATTTGTTGTAAAAGTACAGGCGCACAATTTAAATTTACATAGGTAACTGTCACAGAACTTAAAAGAAGATGTAAATATTCTTCATTTTGTATAAATGAGATATGTCCCCAAAATAAAGGAATAATGAGCTGTTAAGATGAAAATATTCATTTAAGGCAAGGGGTACTCTTAGAGCTTTATAATTCCACACAAAAATATGTTGATGTAATTGTTTGTTTTTTTTCATGCATGATTGATGCTAATTATTATATGTATTTTCTAGAAATTCAATAAATCAATAACCACATGCTAGTAATTATATTTTGAGACAATAAACTGTTCGATTTTACTTTTTAAATATTGATGGAAGAAAAAGTATTGTATGCATAATTAAATAATATTTAGAGAATCAGTTGAATTTTATCTTAATGAAATGCAAATGCCCCTTATTGAAATGAAATTTTTTTTTTTATAAAGAAAGCATTTATAAAGTGAACCTGCCAAATATGTTGTTTTTCATTTTGTATTAATATTTTATATTAGAAATGTATGCACAGAAGTGTTTAGGCTGCATACCATTATATATTCATATTGTAAAAGTTAATAACTGATCTTTTGCATTCACAGCAGAATTTTTTCTCTGAGTTAATCGGCTATGACAGCTATATATTATACAAAGATTCTTGTGTCAAAGATTTGCACAGATAAATCAGGTTATCCAATTGCATGTTTTCCATACATATTTAGACACTTATTTATACAAGTTTAAAAAGTTCTAAGTATTGGTACATTTCATTTTAAAATGAAATATTTATGATACTTTAATAATATAGATTGTTTTTTTTTTAATTTTAAATTCTAGTTGAATATTTCAGGTGACAATAAGTTATTTTTCTTTCATATGTTCACATTGTACATTTTCTTATTGTTAAGAATATTTGCACAAAGTTTTATAAAAATTGTTCTACTGTGTAAGTCTTAAATGCTGATATGACATTTACCGGTACGTCATAGATGAAAGTTTTTATCATAGGTTTACCAAGAGAAATCCTTCCTTTTAAAAATAAAAAAGATTATGAACATTAGAGGACTTGGTACCTTTCAGTGTAAATAATCACCACTTTAATAAAAAAAAGTATATTAATATTCAGCCATACATAATAAACAATAATACCTGAAGGTTATGAGTTTTTAAAAAAAAAGTATAATTAACTTTTTTCTTTGAGTCTATGAACTAGTCAGCTCATATTTTGTATACCCCCCCCCCAAAGAGGAATATAATTATAAGGGTCTCCCCTAAACATTCTCAGGTCTCCAGAATTTTTTTAATCACACATATATATAAATGCCTCTATCCTCTCCTTCGGTTTTACAAGTCACAGACTTCCCACAACCTAGACTTCATGGGTGTAGTTCCCTTAATGGAAGTTCCATTCCAAAGACATTTTGTGTTATGATAAGCTAATTTTTCTTTTGCATTGAACTTCACGAATATGTGGTAATGTTGAAACAGGGTTTTATTTTAATTTGGAACTTAAACATTTTCTTTCATGTTATTTAATGAATTTTTTTAATCTAAGTAGTATCTTAGTTGCCTGTGATAAATATGTTTTTATTCACTTTTGTAAAAAAAAAAGATTTTACATTTGATTTTGTTTTTTTTACACATTTTTTTTTATTAGTATAACACTTTATACATTTCAGTTGATTTGTGTCATTAAAATATTTTAATACATAAATGAGATATTTTACTATTGAAAAAAGAATCTTAAGTTGATTAAGGTTTTTAATAAATTAAGTATAACTACAGAAAAAAATTAAATTTAAGATAACTTAGCTACATTTTAATTTGAATTTAATAAGATCATTCCCTGTTTTAATAGATACAAATGTCATATTTTAACCTTTTGTTAAGGTTCTTTTCATCATTCCTGGTTATCTTTTAACATTATTACTCCTGTTTATTAAAATAAAAATACACAAAAAAAAACATAATGTTAACAAATTATGCACTTCTTGTTACATTATTTGAACTAAATAAAGTAATATTTCTAATAAAACTCTGTTTTTAAATATGTGTATATATGTATATATACTTTTAAAAAAAATGTTTCCTTTATTTTGATAGTTTCTTATATGATCCCCAATTTTTCAGTTTTCCATAATGGAATTAAAATCAGCAGAAATTAGAAGACATTCTGATAAATCCTTTTTTTTATAAATTATTTGAAATATCTATAGCCAATTGTTTAGTTCCTTCTTTTGTGGTAATCGTAGGGGAGACAACACTGGTAAACATGGTGTAAAGTAAGTAGGGGAAACAACTCACAAGTCTAGATTCTGGTAGGTATGGTTGGCATGTTGTGGCGCATGATAATGAAAGTTTGCTTATAATGAAGGTACGATGAATCAGTGTATCCGTAGTTGCTTCTGTTTTCTCTTGAATTTTTACAAATAGGCCTATTTGAAAGTTGCGGCATAAAACAAAATGTTTGCGCTATAAATGAAAACAAACATGTTAAATATAGATCATTTTTTTAAAAAAGTCATTTATATATATATATAAGCCAATACTTGTTATATAAAAACTCTCTTTACTATAGATTTATCAGTATCATAAGAATCATTTAGCTTGATGTCTTATGAACTCTCCATCCTGGTCTGAGACATAACATGGTCTACGAGGATTAGATCATTGGGGTTCTCTAGACAGGAATTTAGAAAAAAAATAAACCCTTCTTGCCAGGGTTGTGGCACTATGGTCAATGAGGACTACCCGAGACCGTAGTATTCACAGCTGGCGGTGGTGACGGATGTGGTCGGCACCAGTGCTCGATTTACCGCCGGGGATGCCGGGAATATCCCCGGCACTGAGGACTGTCATCCCCGGCTCTGCTTTAGCTAATGTCATCCCTGCCGGGGATGACATTTATCCCCGGCTCTGCGGATTTTTTTTAATCCCCAGCACTGATTTTTTTAAAAGTCGAGCGAGCACTGGTGAATTTTAAAGTTTAACTTCATAACTATTTTTGCGTTTCTATCTACCGAATCAATAGAAATAAATGTACAGTAAGAGTTCGAAGTATTTTTTGTAATCTTCAGTTCTAATTTTATGTTAACTTTTAATTCGTCGCTCATATGTCGTAAGGCGCAAGTTACCAATCGAAAAAAATTATTTTTATATAGAAATCCAGACAAAGATTTAAAGTAATATTTTTATTTTATAATTTTAAATTAAGATGTCTAAAGAGCCGTCTTGCAAAAAAACTTTAACCCAAACAAAGTTGTCTTTTACAAACAAACAACTGTATTTCAAGGAATCAAATCTCAAAAGATTATTTTCATACTACGTCTATTGCGTGTAAGTCATTTGTTACAGTATATCCGTAGCAATAATTTGTTATTACAAGTTTAGGTTATCAGGCTTTAATAAGTTTAATTTGAAGTTGTAATCAAATTACCTAAGCAGCTGGATGTATTGATAAAATAATGTTTTATTCTGCACGTACTAGATTTATGTTTAATGGTAACACTGGAGTAAAATTATTTGGTCGTAAACAGTGTAATATAAGTTTTCGAGACTGATTCACAGCTATAAGATACTTCACATGTTATACAATTAAACCAAACAGTGTAATCTAAATATTATGTTCCTCTTGATGATGCTGATATTAATTTGCTGACACAAGGCGGATCTAGGACTTGGTCCTCGGGAAGGTCAGTATATAGGCCAGGATATAGTAGCTGTGGAGGGCTTATATCGCCTACCCCAGGAATCGCGCCTGCTCGGACAGTCATTCATTTGCAATTCATACTGAATCGTTTTCATTTTTAGGCCCGGTGACTTCTATATTGTTTCAAAAAGTTTATACACAATTCTAACAAAAATAGTTGAAGAGTGAGGCTGCGTTTTTGTCGATGTACCAAGTGATGGTAACTGTTTATTTACGTCATAATTCATTAGATGTCGAAACCATCAGACAATTGCTGTTTATTCAAATAAATGGTCCACCACTTTAATATGTTGATGCAAAGTTGTATGCCACAATGTGGTTAAAAGACGGAAGGCATTCTGCCAGCGATGTACCTTCAGGCAAACCAACAAAAGAATTAGTTATGGAACAACGCCATAATTTGTTGTAATAATTGAAATAATTTTGAGTAATGGAATATTTGATTTCAACAAACAGAGAATATATGAACAATTTGCATTTTTTTGCTAAAAATAAATTCATTGCTTTTCCTGTTAATGTGCAGCTTCAAATTTGTTTGAACCAACGTGAACTATGTTAATTAAGACAAATGTTTTCCCCATTTTTTTATATAATTGTTGGTTTTGTCTATGAAAATAAATTAGTTACTTGTTGGCCCACGGATTGTAAATTAAAGATCCTAAAAAAAATTGTTGGTATCTCGCCGCCCCTGGGGATGCCGGGGATATCCACGGTACTGAGAATTGACATCCCCGGCTATGGTTTAACTTTTTTCATCCCCGCCGGGGATGACATTTATCCCCGGCTCTGCAGAAAATTTTTTTCCTCTCCGGCACTGGTTTTTTCTTAAATCGAGCACTGGTCGGCACACAACACCCTTCCACTCTTTCCCACTTAACTTAAGCACACCTGCGCAGCTTGCCATATCGGACTGAGGGTACAGGCACACTACACCCTCCCCTCTGTCCGAGTGGCAGGAAAAACCCCTTGCCTTGCCATTCTGGCCGATCAGCAGTACACACACCCTGCTGTGGCCATTTTGGGCAAGTCTTAAACCCCTCTTCTGCCATCCCGGCAGATGATAGCGGACACACTCACCCCGCCGCTCTGTAGGCATGGCAGACATGCATCAGCGCTGCCAACAATGCTGGTGTGGTATGCATACCACACAGGCCCGTAGCGTGCGGGGGGGGGGGGGCGCCCCCCCCCTGTGTTTTGTCTCGCCCCCTCTGCTTTTTTGCTCTACTTAGTAAAAATTTATTTCCTGCACCCCCTGCTATTGCCTGGCCCCTGCTGTAGAATGCCTGCCCCTGCTGTAGAATTTTCACGCTACGGGACTGACACTACACCCTATCATGCTCGCATTTGCGGGGTAAAAAAAATATTAAACAAAAAGAAACAACTACAGAATAGATCACATCCAGAGTTGCGCCGACCAACAGTTCAAAGAGTTTTAAAAAAACACCCTGGCTCCAGCATCTTTGTGGTAGCAATTTCATGCAATGGAGCAGAGTTTTGTATTAAAAAAAAACCCACCAACAATGTCTATTGCGATTGATGAAATAATCTGCATGTGCAGGTTTGACCAGTTGTTATAACAAACATCCGTGATAAGGAACCAAAGCGACAAAATAATTGATATGGCATGATATGGGTAACTTGGTATTTGCACTCGAGTAGTTATGAGTAGACTACTTTTACTTGTAGTGTTGTACTCTTACTTGCAACTTGAGCACTTGTACTTTTACTCGTACTTGTATCTTGGGTCCATGTTCTCGTGGAGAAGACAAGCTAGGCGTGACTCAGAGCTCCACACTTCGGTATAGTAAGAATATTATTAGTCATAAGCTTATGCCTTGTACCAGATGTGCATTTATCGCAAAAAGATTTTTCTTATATGGCGGCTATTCATACATAAAATACGATCTCCATTGGCTAATGTAAAGTGCGAATGCTACGAAGCACATCTTTAATAGTTAATACGTTTGTACATTTTTATCTTCTAAGCAAAGAAATTCTCCCGCTAATCAGTGCTGCCAATCTAAATATTTTTTTATCGAGATATTGATATTTTCGGAGAAATCTGGTTATAATTAAAATGCTAACAAATAATAGATCATAATAATTTTTGTTGTTATTTAGATATAATATTTTGATTATTCGCTATATATTTTATATAGTCTAGGTTTTAAAAAAAATATATATCTTCTGGAAAGTATCGTAGTTAGGAAGTTGGCAGCCTATCATAAATAACAACATTGGATTTGGAGTGTTGCTTTAACTTAAATATCACACACACTATTTATAAAATCTTATAGACAATAATGCTTACCAAATATTTTTCGTAGTTGTACGATTACGGAAAATAAAAGTAGTCAAAATGGAAAAGGTTGAGTGTCCTGTGTGTGGTAAATGTTTCAACAAATCAGTTATATCAGAGCACGTAAATTTGTGTCTTAGTCACAATGATGCTGATAGTACTGATACTGATAGCAATGCTAAAAAGCAAGAGAAGCAGGAGAGTAAAAAGAGAAAAAATACAGACTGGAGTTTTTTGTCAATGGAAAAAAGATCCCAACCCAAGTCAACTAAGTCTGATCACTTAAATATGTCAAGTGCAGTAAAAAGTGCAACTAACGATCAGGAAACAGTAAGACTAAGAAGCTTATCATTTATATAATTTATGTGATGGTAGTTTACTTTCGGTGCAGTTAGTTTTTTGGGGGCCCTGGGCAGAGAATGTTACTGAAATTAACATCCTCTTTATTATCAGATTTGTATTTAGAATTCATACTGGATAAAAAGTAAGGGCACTGTAAGTTATTAGGAGTTTGCCATCCTCACATCCAAAAGAATCAATTCAATTATCCTGGTTTCTGGGTACTTTTAATACATTAACATCACTGATGTTGAAAAATCCACTTAAAATTATTGATGTGATCTAATACTTTACTTATTTAATTACTAATGTATTTTGGTAGTTTAATATTGTAATGCACATAATTGCATATCTCTTACAATGCCATGCTATCTTAGACTTATTTAATACTTAGGTTTTTAAAAAAAATTATATTTGTTTTATTACTCATGTCTTGTAGCTAGAGTACTATGTTAATAAATAAAAAAAAATGTATAATATTTCCAGACATTTATTTTCTTACTACAGCTTCATTTTAAGTTCTTTTTAATTGTATAGGTTACTTCAAGATCAAGTAAGACAGTTCAATCTGAAAACCTCATGGGTTTGAATAGAAAGTCAAATAACCTTAAATTCCAGTCAGTCAATAATATTCCATTGGCTGAAAAGATGCGTCCACAAAACTTTGATAATTTTATAGGTCAGGAACAATCCATTGGAAAAGAAAGCTTATTATTTCGAGTACTTAGCCATGGTGACCATGTACCTTCCCTTATTTTACATGGACCACCAGGATGTGGAAAGGTAGTTTAAACATTTTCAATTTCAGTATAAATACTCTCATATTGTTTTTTTTATAATGGCATTAGATAATATGAATGTGCTCTACAAATCTTTTTTCTTTTTTATCTGAGAAATAGACTTTATAGTTTCAATAGTTATGAGACAAATTCTCTAAAAAAAACTGATGTGATATTGTATTTAAATCCCCATATCTATGGAATTCGAACAAAATAGGGTCATATGAATCAGATAATAAATCAGAATGTGGGTAAGAATTTCTCAGATTTCAATGCCATTTCTGATTCCCCAGAAAGTTCACAAATATCTGATCCTAGTTCCGATGAATAGTCCCATGCTAATTTTAAGATAAATAAGTGATAATATGTATTAAATAGATATATCAAGTAAAGACTTGGTCTTCAAAAATAGTAGCTTGTGTTATAATGCATTTATTAGCACCAAATTTTGCCAAGTCAAAAAACAGATGTTATAATTCAAAATTAAAAAAAAAAATTGCCAAAACATTAAATACAGTTTATAGCAATGAAACAGGTCTTCTTTATAAAACACTTTCATTATGTATTTTTTAATTAATATTTTGACCATATTTTTATACTTCCTTAAGTTTTTATAATAACTGCAGACAACTTTTGCAAAAATCATTGCACACAATTTGAAGTCAAAGCACAATATCAAATTTGTAACAATGTCAGCAACCACTTGCAGTGTAAATGATGTAAAGGAAGTGGCCAAAATTGCTGGGAATGACATAAAAATGTTTCAGAGGAAAACAGTTCTGTTTCTGGATGAAATTCACAGATTTAACAAAACTCAGCAGGTTTGTTTCTTATTTATATTCTTTAAATTCTCTATTTCTTTTTGAAAAATTCGATACAAGGATTTATTTCTTCAATTTTGCATTTATGTTTTGTATCTAATATATGCTGTTATGGAAAGACATATATTAAAAAAAAATCTTTACTATGTTTTACTTTATTACCTTTTTTTAATAAAAAAATTCATTAATTTTTTTTTAATCTATATGCTGTATATATTTATTACTATTTGAAAGAATAACCAGTTCTATTCTTGTGGTTATTAGAAATATTTGCTGCTAACTGCTGCAGCCTTTACCTCATTTTTCTTTCTGTTTAATTTTTCTGATATTTTTCATGCATGTATACGTTTTTAATTAATCATTGGAACAAGTTACTTTTCATCCCTTTTGTTCAGGATACTCTGCTACCATTTGTAGAGGATGGTACCTTGACACTGATAGGTGCCACAACAGAGAACCCGTCATTTAATGTTAACTCAGCATTACTCAGTAGATGTAGGGTTATAACATTTGAGAAACTGACGGTATGTCTTATGCATAAAACTGCTTGAATGGTAATTTTATTCAGGGTGATTTTTCTGGATTGTTAAACATGTTTTCATTATTATTCTGTTAGTCCTTGATTTCATCCTGTCAGTGCACATGTAAACTTTTTAAAAGTTTCTTATTGAATGCAACTTCATGGAGTTGATGTTTTCTTTAAATATTCTTTTTGAATTCAGATTGATAATGTGAAAATGATTATTAGCAGAGCTTTGAAAACATTAGGAATATCTGTAATACCGTCAGGGGAGTCTAAGTGCAGAGCTGTTGTTGAATCCTCTGACAGGTTTGATAATTTTTTTTTTAATTTTGATAGAATATTTGGTAGTGAAATCATTGAAAGAATTATCCTCTGATAAAAATCAGATTTCATTACTCAAAGAGATTCAATTCATGTGTAAAATTTAATTTAAAACTCTCTTGTTCACCTGACATAACTGAATGTTTTGATTTATAATTCTTCACTTATCTGGTTCTGCATATTAAATAGATTCTACTGAAATGTATTTTCTATGTATAGTAAGGCTCTGGCTATTAATATTGAAGAAGAAGCTTTGGATGTGCTGGCTGGGTTAGTGGATGGAGATGCCAGGGCAGCATTGAATGGATTACAGTTGGCCATAGAAGGCTATTCAGTAAGAGAACATCAGAGTCCTAATGCAGCAGCCACCATTACACCTTCTCAGATTAAGGAAGCACTGCAGCGCACTCATGTATTATATGACAAATCAGGTAAACTATGAATTCAAGTGATTTTTTTTAGAGCATTGTCGATTGTTGCAGGAATTGGAGTGTCCATAGACCTGGTTGATGCACTGGTTCTCTAAGCTTCATGACCCACTAAGTACTTTTTTTTGTGTGTGTCCCATCTGAAAGAAATCTAAATTACAGAAAGAAAGAAATTCACAATGCATTGTATTAATGGATTTTCCTCTTTAACTTTGAAGATTTACAAACATTTAGTGCATTGACAAATAGAGAAATGAATTTCAATCGTTTAATTATTGAATTTTATTTTATTTTATTTTTTTGCACATTGACAACCACTGGGTTAATGTATTGTTTAACCATCAAAGGCTTACTGGGATGAGAATTCAGTCAAAAAAATAATTTTTTAAATATCAACTCAATTCATTATCTGGCATCTCCATTAATAATCATTTGGGTTTTTTTTTCAAGCTCAAGTAATAGTGTAAAAAAAAAAAGAAAACCTCAGAATTATCTTCAATGTCACATACATACATTTGCTAGGTGAAGAGCATTATAACACTGTCTCAGCCCTGATTAAGTCAATGAGAGGTTCGGATGCAAGTGCTGCACTCTATTGGATGACTAGAATGTTAGAAGGGGGAGAGAATCCACTTTTTATTGCTAGAAGGCTAGTCATTTTTGCCAGTGAGGATATTGGTAAACATATTTTCTGGATGATTTTTTTCTATTTCAATTTAGTTCATAATTTCACTTTATACTAAAAGTAAAGGCCTATTTCATTGAATAGTAATGTAAGTAAAGATGGGTTTTTTTATTACAAAAAAAATTAAAATATAAGCCATTTTCAATTTTTAGTTAAAGGTAGTACATGTAATTAGAAATATTAAAATATATAGCATACATTTTTCACACCTTTCCACAGGCCTTGCAGATCCATTAGCACTTAATTTAGCTGTTGCGACACACCAGGCTTGTCACATCATAGGAGTACCAGAATGCAGTGTAAGTCTCAGAATATAAATTAAACAGAATGCAAATCACTAATATAATTAATTGAATTTTACGAAAACCGCAGCATTTGTGTGATTGTGTTATTGTGTAAGAGCATTTGGATGCTGCACTATTAAAAATGAAAACAGCGCAAATAGTGGCATTTTTTAAAAAGTCATTATTAGATAGCGGTGAACTTTCTGTCTGATATATATATTCTTTCATGTGATCTTATTTCTTAGTCTTATCTGTGTAAGCTTTTGCCCCTGATAATAATAGAAATACTTTAAGGCAACTTGACAATAATCAAGTGAAAAAAATGTTCAAGCAAAAAGAGATGTGTGTTTTTTTCAAATAAGCTGTTAAGAATAGTTATTATGATTAAATGACATTTTCAGCCTTTCTTTTTTATTTAAATTATTAATATGAGCAACAAGATACAATAAAAACAGATCGTTTTCAAAAAAAGAAATTTTTTAATTGTGCAATAGATTTTAATCTTATCTTGTTTAACTAAGTAATTGTGCACCTAACCTCCATTTAACCCTAATAAAATTTAAAACAAGCAGTTTTGTATACATTTTTAAAGACTCTACTGATAGAAAGAGGCATACAATGTAGCACAACATTGCATGTATATGCATGCGTTTCGTGTATATGTATGAACGCATGTACCCATCTGAAGCATTGTAGTACTATTAATTCAAAGAAAGTAACCCATTTATTAATGTCGTTCGTCATAGTTAAACATGGTTATATCCATTAACTAGTTAAAGGAAAGTTTTTTAAACTCATACAGGAATTTGTTAATATAAAATATTTAATCATTGCAAAATTAATTACCGAATCATGCATTGGCATAGTATGAAAAAGTAGGCCAAAATTTCAAGAAAAGCTAAATCAAAAAGTGCCTAAAAATTGGTTATAAAATTTTCCCCAAACAAATAAACAGAAGTGTTTGAGTGGAGAAAACGGTTAGAAAAAAAAATAGATTTAAAAAGAAAAATACTTGTCATTGAAATTTATTTTTATTTGATGAAAATGCTTTAAATCACCTCATTACCCCCACAGTTAAATCTGGCACACTGTGTCATCTATCTGGCCAGAGCACCTAAATCAGCGTTGGTTCTCCAAGCTCTGCAAGCTGCCCGAAAATGTGTACAGAATCATCAAGGAGCCCTGCCTCCAGTTCCACTCCATCTTCGTAATGCCTCAAATAAATTTCTTAAAAACGCAGGTTTGTAGCTTACAACTTATAACTACACAAAATTTTAATAAAGCTCCAAGCCTGAATCTAGATCTAATTAATAAATCTTAAGTTTCATTATTGCATTCTGTGAAATTATTATTTTTTTAAGTAAGATGTACATTTAAAAAAATATGAATTACACGGGTAATGTTGAAAAGTCAAACTGCTGAAATTGTATTTCTCATAATAATGTAGACAAATATATTACTTAACAGACGATAATTTCTATTTACGTAGGTTACGGTAAAGGCTACAAGTATCCACCTGCCTTCAGTGAACCAGTAGACCAAGCTTATTTCCCTTCGTCATTAGCAGGCACAGACTTTTTCAACACCCCTACAAGTTAATTAATATTTCACTTTCATTTACTTAATCAGCTTGTTTAGTAAGTCACAATGTTGAATAATCTGTTGTTAAATAATATTTCTTAAAAATCACATATTGCAAACATACCCGAAACATTGACCCGTTTTTTATGATAACTGAAAAGGTCATCTCATTTTAACAAGGAGTGAATCTATATGACAGTTAAATCTATTTTAGAACTTGGTTGGCTTTAATTGACAACTTTGGTGCATATTTAATAAAGATTCTTAAAACTGTTTTATAATTTATACAGTATATATGTATTTGAGTTAAAAAAAAAATTTCAATAATTTTTTTGAATATTATGAGTAACTTTATGAAACAGTTTAGTAAATCACATTTACAAGAAATGTTTCAATAGAAATATATCTTTTATTAGTTTTGTTACCTCTGAATCTGTACTCAATCTGTTTTTAAAAGTATTTTATTTCCAAATCATTTAAGTTCTAAGTCAGTTATTTATACATAGGTCATATTAAATTGATTGATGTGATATCCACAAACTCCATCTTTAGAATTTAATTTTAGAGTTTAAACACCTGAGCTCTAGGCCAAACGTAAAATATTTGAATCTGAAATACACGAAATACACCATATTGTTGTTGTCTTTTTAAAAACGACACAAAATGGGGAAAAAAGTTTCAAGTGGGTATAAAAATAGGGTGAAACCACATGATTTACTTTCACTTTATCTTCTGACAAAGAAGCTTTTTTCGTTCCAATTCATCACAGTTTGAGACACCGACTTACTAAGTATCTTAGTCTTTCCCTTTGTTTTACTGAGATGTGACCTATTTGCAAATATGTGATTGGAAACAATTTGTTGTTAATTTAAATATTACAAATACTGTTGACACTATTCACAATAAAAGATTTCACAACAAAGAAGTAAATTTATTTTTGTGTTTCCTTTCTGTGTGTGTTTTTTTCATATACCATGTTGGTGAAGATTTTACACTACCATGCCAAGGCTTCTTGAGCCTCACCAAGACTGGAACTCCAATCCACAACAGCGAGTGTGGTCAGTCCACCCCAAGGCGTCTGCTACAGCAGGGCTGCCACCAGATCATCTAGTCCCATGACAGTCTCCCCCCATAGCGGGCCATTTAATCACATCCACCCACAAATCACTTATTCATTTTACTGCAGACAACTGTACCTGAGGATAACTCTTACGTTCTGGTTGCTTCGACCTTTCTGGAGGCCCTATATTTTCTCCCCTTAAGGAACTCATGCGATGAAACCACAGTTAAACACTCAGTATAGTATTGCAGCACCAGATCCAGAGTTTTACACCGAAGACTTACACACTAAACGTAGTTACTCTATATTTTGTACTCTGAGCCGGATTTATAATTTTAGGGGCCCTGGGCCAACAAAAATTTGAGGCCCCATTTTGAAAAATACAAAATATTTCTAAGTTTTTTTAATTCCAAAAAAAATTACTCGTTTAATGTAATCCTGTACATTTTGGGCACCCTTCTTGTAATTCTAGAACAATAGTATTACCACAGCATGCTGCAGACATGCATGCTGCAGACTAAAATATAATCATTTACATCGAAGTGTTCATTACAACTTTTAAAATGATAGTCAATGTTAACATTTAAAATAACCTTCGAACTAATTTCTTTTTATGTAGGTGTGTCCTCAAATCTTTTAACTCACTTTTAGAAATGTTCTTATTTAGTGAAAAGACCTATTTGGCACACTTCTAGATTCTTCATATTACTCGCATTATCTGATACAACCAGAATATGGTGAAGCCGTAGTGCTTATCAAACTGCCCGACGGATATTAGCTGGTCCATGTGTATGTGTCTTGAATGCGTCAATGTCGTTCATCTGACCAACACCTGAAATTACATCATGTCGTCTCAAGGAGGGCCATGTCTCGAGCTCATGGTCACTTATCTAATTTCTGGTGCATATGGTCACTTATCTAGTCTATTAAAGTGACAAAGGATTAAGGATTCCCGCTTAGCACAAACCCATCCCCACGGGATTCCAGCTAGTTTAAAACCAGCCCCACGTACTCCCCCGTGAATGGTGGTTCCATCCCCGCGCGTAACCCGCAAAACCAGTTCCCACGCAGGTCTCTAGTGATAATACACGATTTCAATAATCTCTAGTTCGTAAATTAACATCCTGTTTTAGTAATGTTTATATTAAATGGGGGAAAATACGCCTTTAGATTATAATGTCGAAATATATATTATATTCAACAGATGGGAGTAATTGTTTGCATGGTTCGATTGCCATGTAGCGATGAATAAATGGTCGGAAAGCACACAGTTAAAACCTTTTTATATCTTTGGCATCGATCGTAAATTAGTTATAATAGAGATCGATGCTGTTATAAATGTGCAAGGTTGTGCAAAACATTCCTGTGGCGAAGTTTTAAGGCGGTGGTGAGGCATTAGTTTAACAAGTAGGCAGAAAGTCGAAGGATAGGATTGAACAGTTTTAAATGCCGATAAAAAACTTAAAAAAAAAAAAACAATAAAAAAAAACAACAAACAACAATAAACATATTAAATTCCATGTCCTCAATGAAGCTTCTCATAAAGACACATAGGACAAAATTCAGGTTTTAGGTCAAATATTAAATAATAACTATGCAAGAATAACTATGCAAGAATGTCAATTTTAGTAAAACACAGGGGAACAATGTTACCTGCTGAGGATATTTTTAACGCATGCGATTTTCCAATATTGATTTAAGCAGTCAGACTTTTCACACAACGGGTGAAAAAAAAGATAAAAATTTCCCACGGTGCATTAATGACATAGGCGTATTTGTCATCTACTTTCAGAAAGAAATATTGTTAACAAAAAAATCTTAAAAAAAAAAATCAACAAATGTTTTTTTCTTCATTATTTCCTTTCATCAATATATTTAAAATGTGTGGCTAATACATGAAATAAATATAATTTAACGTGCATTGAAGTGAATTATTTTTTTTTTTGCCAATATTTTAACAAATGAAAAGGAATTAATTGAAAATAAAAACAAACACGAGGATTATAATATGCATGCACATTTTAAACCATGCCTTGTAGTATCTTTTTCGATATATATATATATATATATATACTATAATACTTTCTTCGTTTCAAACATGTCTGATGGTGAGGTTGTGATGATGTCTTGAATAAGTTCCAAAAAGTATGAGCTGAATTTCATTGGCGAGCTCAAGTATGTCCCCATCAGATCTTGGTTATCAGTCAATATACGACACCCCTGGTCACTGGTCTCGTCCAGCAAATCATTGTCCAAAAAACTGACCGCTCCGTCGGCCGTCATCGCATCTCCCAGAAGACCGCCGTGTTTGAATTGTCCGTCGAGGACAACATTAACTGTATAAGCCACATCCCACTTGGTGACCTGTCTTGTTAATGTCAGGTTCAAGGCCCCTGTGGTCAGCATCAGTCGTCTGCTGTCGATGACCTTAACGCCAAACTGCGCATTCCCGGAAACTCTCCACGTTT